>JZKD02S2182111.1:41572-52307 GCA_000966675.3 Picea glauca
ATAACTTTCTCTTGGACTGTAAAATACAAGATATATAAAATCATTCAAGATATGGAAGCAGTATTCTCTTGACCTGTTATTTTGGTGAATAACCATGCAATTTATCGATAAGGGTTCTTCAAAGAGTTAACCTAAATTTTAGTTATGTCCACTGGTATGGACGCAGGATTCTCCAAGTACTCTGACAAGAGGTCGAGCCCATTATTATGTTTCTTCAAAAAGTCTCTGCAAGATTCACCTTTGAAGGTGAGAGTGGGATTTGGAAGCTTTAACATTTTACAGAAAACTTGAGGTGACAAAGAAATTGGGGAATGTCCCATGAGTTGTATGGCCCTTTGATTTGGTATGTATTTGTCAACACACCATGCAACAATTTCTTTACAGTCGAAAACCTCTGGAACACAACCAACAAGAGCAATCCCAGATGTTCAAATCAAGTTCTTTTTTCTTTGAGTAGCATGAGGGGAGGAATAATACCAATATGCTATCGACCACTGGAAATTCTGATCTCCGTGGAAAAAAATATTGAAAGTATCACCACAAAACTGTTGTCGAGCTGATGTTTCCATTAAGTTGAAAGAATTGTTTATTCTACTAAATAATATTTACAAATGAGATTTTTCGAGAGATAATGATAATTTAATCCCCTCACAAATGAGAATTAAGTGAATATTTATTGAATATTTCTTGAGCCATTCACCATTATTAATGAACTTTTTGAAGTCTCCAAAACAATTGTTAGCATTTAAATAACACTTGTTGCGCATTGGGAAAAACAACTTAATGGAGGGGGCAGAGATGAGAGATGTTCAATATGAAATTTTCGTGAACCCATGAACCTACGGTTGGATAAGCTATCCAAAGATACTAAGTATAGAAGGCGGTCGATCAGACTCATGAATATCAAAAGAATGGGACATTTTGGAACCTGATATCCATGAAGAGAATAAAATTTAAGTGATGGTTGAAATGTAGAACGTGAAAATTGAAGTGTAATGTGAAGGTGGCAGAAAGAGAAGTAAAATATTTGAATGCGCAAACCTTTGAATTAAATGAAAGTCTAAATGTTGAGGAAGACTTATGCATATGTGAATGAATGAGAATGTAAGTGCGACAATCCGCGGGTCAGAAAGTCCGTGAATGTGAAAATGGCTAAGTATAGTAACCAAGAAAGGGAAAAAAGAAGGGATACATATAGAAGGGGGGGAAGAAAGGGTGTAAAGAGGTGGGAAAATAGAATAAGGGAGGGGAAATAGAAAATCATGAAAAGGGTTCAACAAATGGCTCCAACTGTGGGATGATAACCCCTGCAGGTAGTCAAGAATCCATAATCTTCATGACCATATGTTTTATCCTTTGGGATATGGAATCGAAATAATAATGATGTACAAAATAAAAGAAATCTTTGTACAAGGAGATGATAAAATTTTAGGCGAAAAATCTTTTCAAATGTCTCCCATTAACTGGCAACATTAACATTTTTCCCATCATGTATTTGAGCATATATGAATTTAAACCCGAGATATTTTCAATGATGTACGACCTGATCCAGAGTTCTTCAAACTTTGTGTGCATTGATGGCTTCTCCTTATATTTTTTCCAGAGTAACATCAATTCTCCTTTTAGAATATTCTTTACTGTTGCCTCTGAGATGTACTATGCAAAGCTTCACTTCGTTCTTCTTCCAACCTCAATAGTTGATTTAACTTTTGTTGCATAGGAGTAATATATTCAACGTCTTCTGTGTTAACTGCATAAGTCAAGGCATTTAGTTCAAGGATTATTGGAATTTTTTCTTCCTTCCTGTAAACCAACATATACAAGAGACATTCACGTGCTGTGTTTTAGAGTCATTCTACTCACCCACAAAGCATCTGTCAATTTCAAATGCCAATTCATTTGATTCCGATCAATAATTTTCTTTAAAATCTAAATGAGTTTCTTATTGGTAGATTCAACAAGACCATTCCCTTGTGGATAATAGTTTGATGATTTCCCCATGACAATGTAGTATTCTCCACAAAATTATGTAAATTTTGACTCGATGAAAATTGAACCATTGTCAGTAATGAACTTTTCTTGAACACAAAATATTGACAATATATTATCTTTGAGAAACTTAATCAATTCTTCAGAGTCATCCCTTTTTAATGCTATTGCTTCTTTCCACTTTGTGAAGTAATCTGTAGCAGTGAGGATGTATATATTCCCTTTACTTGACTTTGGATTTATTGGTCCAATGGCGTCCATTCCCCATTGAGCGAATGGATGTTCTACATATATGGGTTGTAATGGCATTGCATATATTTTCATCTTCCCTGGAAACTATTGACAAGAGATACATTTTCTTACCGTAGCATATGAGTCCTTGAAAACCGATGGCCAATGAAATCCATCTCTTATTGTTTTATGCTCTGTAGTAGTGGGCGCAAAGTGTCCCCCACATATGCCTCCATGAAATTATTGCATTAATTCTTGAGCTCTCTTTTCACCAACACACATTAACAACATTCCATCATAATTCCTTCTAAATAAGACATCATCAATCAATACATACTGGTTTTATTTCATCTTTAATGTTCTTCTTTCTTTTGGGGTCATGCTAACAGGGAATTGTCCAGATTATAAATAAAACACAATATCCTTATACCATTCAGAACCAGATACAATTTTCCCAATTGAAACCGAAATTACTCCGTTCAAAGCATCACCATTCACAATTAACTTGCACAACCCTTGCCCTTTGACTGCTTTTAAAGGCTTAATTTCAATGTCATACTCTTGAATCTTCGCCAATCAATTTTCCCATTTCCCTTCTCTCAATTGATGATTTAAAAGAATCTTAACAAGAGAGGATGGAACATATGCAATGACATGAGAATTTAATATGTAACTATGAAAGTGTGCTACTACCTTTACAAGAGACAAGGCTTGTTTCTCCAATTCCGGATATCGTAATTCATAATCATGAAGGGTCTTTCTCATGAAACTAATTGATAGTTCTTCACCCTTGGCATTTATTTGAGTTAGAACATATGTCACAACAATTTCTATTGCACATGAATAAATGATGAAGTCTCTTTGGAATTCTGGACTAATGAGGAATGGGGCTTTGGTGATTTCCTTTTTGATGTTACTAAAATCTTCATGTGTATCCGAAGTCCATTCGAACCTTTGATGCTTTTTCAACAGTGAGTTGATCGATTTCACAATACTTGCATAATCAGGGACAAATCTCCGTACAAAGTTAATGTTTCCAAAAAATGGCTGGACTCCTTTCTTGGATGATGGAGGTTTGAGTTCATTTAGAGATTTAACCCTCTCTGGATCAATATATATTCCTTCTTTGCATACAATATGACCCAATAATTTTCCTTTAGTCATAACGAAAAAATGTTTCTTTGGTTTCAAAGAAACTCCATATAGTATGCATCTATAAAAGACTTTCCTCAGTTGATGAATGTGCTCATTTTTTGTCTTTGAATGGACTATTAAATCATCTTGGTAGTCCACCATGAATTTTCTTATCAAACCCTCAAAGGAATTATCCATATCCCTCTTAAATGTAGCTCCAACATTCTTTAAACCAAAGGGCATCCGAGCATATGCATATGCCTCCCAAGGCATTATGAAGGTTGTCTTCACTCTGTCTTCCTCTGCAACCAAGACTTGATTATACCCGAAAAAACCATCTAAAATGGACATGAAGGCTGATCCAGTGAATTGTTGGAAGATAAATTCCATGTTAGGAAAAGGATAATTATCCTTTACACTTGATTTATTAACATCCTTGAAATCTACACACATCTGAATCTCCCTGGTCTTCTTTCTCACAACCACCGGATTTGAAATCTAGTCAGAATGTCTGATGGGATATATTATTCCATCCTTCTTTAACTTTTCCAACTCAACCTTTACCAGTGGCTTCAACTTGGGCTTCATCATCCTTATCTTTTGCTTGACAGTCTTTGCTCCTTCTCTTAATGGGATGATGTGCTGAAATATTGTTTTATCATATGCCTTTAAATCATCATAAATCCATGAAACAAAATCTAGATATTGTCTAAAGAGTACGAAATATTGATCAACTTCATCATCTGTGCAATCGATTCCCAAGTTAATGTACTTTGGGGAACTTTCAGTCCCAATATTGACTTTTTTCGTTTCTTGAACTTTTCAGACTGACACTTCTTCTAGGATATTTTCAGCATGATCATGTCTTGTGAAAATAGAAACGGACTGAACACAATTCTTCGGAACAACAATAATGTCATATCCTCATCTTCATTATCATTTACTAAATTTTTTTATAGGTCTTCATCATTCTCAAATACTTGAAAATACTCTTGATTGTCAAGTATAGAAGCCCGTCAGAATACTCTTTTTACCTAAAAATATGTTTTACTTTGAACATCATCTGGGTTCGATAGTGAAGTCACCAATGCTAATGAATCTGCCTTCTGATTTTTATCCCTTGGGATGAAGGAAATATTAAAATAACAAAAGGATTCCATCAATTCACTTACTATTTTGAAATATACTTTAAGTCTTTTCTTCTTAATCTTATATTTATGAGTAACTTGATTTATTACCAACTCAGAGTCGCCAGTCACAATCAAATGTTCTATATTCATTTCTTGTACAAGGATCATTCCTTGAATCAAAGCCTCATATTCCTCCTCATTATTTGTGCATGCAAATTTAAGTCTGATAGCATGTGGGTGCATAATTTTTTCTGGTATTTTAAGGACAATTCCAACTCCATTCCTTGAACTTGAGCAAGCTCCATCAAATGACATCCTCTAGTAGCCCACAAAATGATTATCTTGATTTTCCATGTTCTCAATTTTTTCCATGTCCAGGATAACATAATTTTCGATACCAACATCTATGCAATCTTCCATTAGCTCATTATCCTTCTTTTTGAAAGAGAAAGGCTTCCTAGGTTCACGAGGAACCTTGATCATTGCTTCGTCTTTATCCGAAAACAACATGCAACTTCCATCATTCATTATATAGCCTCCTATCATGGATGACCAGTCTCTTCCGAGGACAATTCCATATGCAAGAGGAAGATCCACCACCACAATATTTAAAATTGTAATAATACGAGGAGCAACAGTAATCCAAGCATATAAATCTTTAATTTCTCCATAAGCTGGCACCTGCTTGGAATCAATCACATAATTGTTTTCACTTTTTTCATAATATCTAGTGCAACTCATACCCAACGCCCCCATTACTGCCAAGGGCATAATATTATTTGTCGTGCCAGTAACAACTAGACAATTATGGAGTGAAACATCATGGTTTTCTACCGACATATAGAATGGTGGGATTTTTCCTCTCAACTTGATTGCTGATATATTTTGACTTTGTTTTGGGATTGTTGCAACTATTTCAATTCTTCCAGCTAGCTCGTCTAACAACAAAATATTTTCCCTTTGTTGGAGAATATTTACCACTTCTGTGAAAGGAAGAGTAATTCTCAACTTATTAAGATATTCAACCACATTATAATTCATCTATGTGGGGCTTGATATTTGATGTTTCTTTTTGGATCGAGTGTTCCTTATCACATTTTTATTGCTTTCTTTCTCATTCTCCTTTTCTTTATTTTTTTTTCCGTCTTTTTCAAAAATATCTTTACGTTTGGACTTATTTACAAATGCTCGTGTTTGGGAAACATTCTCTTGTGATTCAAGATCATCTTCACCTTCTCCAAATATATACATGGACGTCTCAATCCGTCCGTCTGTATAGGTTCAAAATTTTCCTACAGAAAATAATCATTTTCTTGTTCAACTATTTGTTCGATATATGGTTCATCAAGAATTGTTGCATTTGGAATTGGTTGTCTAGGGACCCTCTGTCTTTGATTATCATCATTCTCAAACCTCACTCGCTGCTCTCGAGGAGGGTTCCTTCTTTGTTTTGGGATCGACATCCTTGGATTTGGTATGTAATTATCGTTCCTTCTCAATCTAGTTATTTCATTTTGCATCTATCTAAAAGTTCTATTCATCTGTGCAATTTCGATCCTTTGCTTAGTCTATTGGGTTTCCACAGGATCTATTTTCACATTCAATATAGTTCCCTTGAAAAATCCTCCAAAAGTGATCTGGTTTTGACTTGGTCGCATACTTTTCTCTTCGTTCCTTTTTGAACTAAAATCTCCTTGATCATCGATATTTAAATTACCCATCCGCCTTTGTACTTTCTCGAGGATAATATTCGGGTCAACGCCCATTTCAATCATGAATTATTCCATTTTTGTGGATTTAACCATTGATTCCTCAAGGGTATCCATTTGGGATGTTCTGATAGAAAAATTTACATTTGGTGGCATGGAATGTTTATAACAACCAAGTATGAGTGGGTCACTTGGCTTTTTATCTTCAAGAATTTTGCTCAGAGTTTTATTGAAATTGAGATTGAAATCTCGTATTATCTCATTCTTCTTTAAAAAAATCTGAGTGAAATTGGTGAGAAGGGTATGAAATGCTACTGGGGGAGTGAACATAGTTAGGAACATTCTTTTGAGATCATTGAATGAGCCAATTGATCTAGTGGGCAATGTTGTATACCATTCATAGGCTTGGTATGATAAGGTTTGGAGAAACAACCTTACCATTACATTGTCATATTCCACAAGATGAAAGTCACAAACATCCAGGAATAAATCAACATGTCTTTTAGCATCAATTGTTCCATCTCCGGAAAATTCTTTCAAAGTACCTTTAGAGAGGATTGGGAGCTCATGTTGTTCGCCTCATAGGTCAAGAGGAGAATCTATTATTCATCTAAGGTTTCTGAATCTTTCATTCCTTCATTTCTCCTTTCTTCCTGTCTTTCCTCATGTGGTTATTCACATCTTTATTCATTTATTCCTTCATGCATTTCTTCATTTCTTTATGCCATGTCCATAAGATTCTCCTTTTCTTCAAGAATATGTTCTTTACTTTCTAAAGTATGTAACTGCTTGCTTTTGCTTCTAGTGATTGGTCCTTAGTATTTATCCATCTTCAATTTTGACCTTGTTCTTGTGCTCTTCGAGCTCATCTCTCATTTCTTCAGTCTTGTCTTTCGTTCCTCATTTGTCTTTGAAGAATTTCTCTTTCTTCTTCTTGGACCATTGTTTGCCAAGACCTTTCTAATTCTTCCCCGGTTTCGACTGTTGTTATTGCAAGATTATATAGCCGATGAATAATTTGTTGATTATTTAATCCAATTTCTAACTGGGGTTGGTTAGCCTGAGGAAAATTCATGTAATTTTACGATACATAACCAGATACAAATCTTTCAGTTGTTCCCCAGTATGGTCACAAAAAAAGTTGATGTTTGAATCCATTAGGACCAAAACAACAACCTCACGAAGATATGAATCCTCTTGCGTTTTTATAGAGGTGGTACTCCTCTTTGGCTTATGATATTCTTTAATAACTTTAGATTGAGAAAAAATATAGGACGTTAAGATGGTCTAATCTTTATGCTCAAAGAAAGATAAAAATGTTGAAAGATAAAAGATTTATTTTAAGAGAATTCTTGAGAAAGGACCAGGAAACTCACACATCACACATTGCACACAATTTCCTCACATCCATCATAGTGAAAATAAAGATTTCCGATCACACATAAAAATAAAAGAAGATGGTCGAGACGCATAAGAGAACTTTTATAGAGTAAATACTTGCATAGCTCAAAAAAAGATTATGATTAATCAATTTCAAATAATTTACAGTCAATGTGCAGAGTTATAAAATACAGTCAAAATTGATCTCGACTGAGTTCTCTTGGGATGTCTAAAAAATAATAGAGTATGTTACAATTCTTTGAAATTTAAAAGGAGTTTGTCCCGAGGACTGGGATTAGGGATCCCGCGGACCATGAAATTAAACATTTACAAATAAATAAACTATAGAAGGAAGAAGGTGGGTGGATGCAGAGCATCAATATCTAGAAAGAAGACAAATAGAAAGTTATCATATTTCGGTTATACCTTTCTATTCAAAGAAGAAGAATACCTGAATGAAAAATGATAAAGAAATCAAAATGTGATCAACATGGACTTACTATGATGGTATCTCTCACTTTTCATTTGCTTGTTGTTGTCCATTTATTCTCCTCGTGGATGGTTGCTAGAGCTATCCCAACTGTCGTTTCTTGGCCTTTTTCAGTTAACTTATCAATTGCTCTTTTAAACCAATCTTCAATATATTTTTTCATGGGCACAACATTTATCTCATTCTAATTTTAATATTAAATAATTCTCCTTTTAAATCTCTTAGATCATGAGAAATACCATGGATTGATTCTTTAATGTCTTGATTTTTTATAGAGTAATCAATAAGCCAATTATCAATTTTTTCTTCACCATATTCAATTACGTTATTGAATTTTTCGGTCGATAATCCTTTCAGTATTTCCACGTGTTCATCAAAATGTTGCTTTATCATAAACATTGAACTAAAGATTAATTTGGGATCTTGAACTTCGACAATGCTACTTGCCAAGTCTATTTCTATAAGTATTTTGAATAACTCTTCTCTCTTTGTTATGACTTCACTGCAAATTTGAACAATATCCTTTAGATTTTTAATCTTTTCTATCCAGCATGATTTCAATTGTTTAATTCGAGTGGGCGAAGGAAAATATTCTTCTCTCCTCTTTGCCTTTTTCATATTTGAAACTTTTATTCCAAATGGTATGACAACATCTGTATAAAACCCTTCTTCATTTTTAAGGTCAACTTGAAGATATTCATGGAACACATGTTCTCTCGAACCAAAAGAAACAATACTTTTAGAGACTTCCCAGGCCTCCATTATGAGTGACATTCTCTTTTTAATATTCCTCTCGACATAATTTTGAACAACTGTAACAAAACTTGATGATCCTTTGAATTTGGTACTTGATGTGGTTGGCTTTATCATTGTTAAAGGGCTAGCCAAAATGGGAAGAGGCATCAAGGTAGTTTCCAATTCTTTGGTTCTTTCCTTTAGTTTGACATTCTCAACTTCCAAATCATCAATATAATCATCAAGCGCATCCCCGATTGCCTTGTGAATTTTAGAAATTTGAGATGATCGCATATAATTAAGGTCAACCTCCGAGTGGGATTTTCCTTTCTTATTTCTCTGATCATTTATTTCCAATATTAACTTTTTAGAATCTTTATAAAAAACAACACTTTGAATAGTAACAGATTCTTCTTCACATAAAATTTCATTCCCGACAACCTCCAATGCAATATTCTGTTGAACATGCTCATGTTGTTTTATTTCACGAAATTCTATCTTTTCAGTATCTTCTTCCAATTCCATATCTTCCAAAGAGAAACTTTGAATATCATTTTCTAAGAGAATATTCTCCTCCTCCTGCAATGAAGTTTTTCTTTTCTTTCTTACAGGAACTTTGTGGGAAATTTCAATTTTTTCGGAGGGAGGGTTCTTATCTCCTTCTCCACTAGAGTTATTGTTGACATAATTCTTAACTGGGTAGGTCGTTGGAGCATTGCTCCTGGATGTAGTATTTTTCAGAGTGGCAACTGGAGATTGAACATTCCTATCACTATAATTCTTTCCTTTTTGTTTATAATGATCGTTGTTGCCGAGTAAGGTTTCTGGATCAACAATATTATGTGCAAGAGTGTCCTGGCTATTGATTTCTTCTTCTTCACTCAAAACAATTTGAATGGAAGAATTACTAAACCCCATTGATTGCATATGTTCAACAAAGGTTTTGCTTGGGTCAAAACCTTTGATCTTCTCAACATATTTCAAACCGACATTGTTAAAATGACTTGCAAATTCATCAATTTTATTTGTATTCCTCAATACAAATTCTCCAATCTTCTAGGGCAGAGGAATAAACTACTTTTTTCTTTTTTCAGAGAAAAAGTGCAACCAGAAATTGTATTGTCTTGCTACCTCCACGATGAATAATTTATCAGGCACACAATATGGAAGAAATGAAGGATTTTCTTTTGAACAAAATGTCCTTATAATACTATGATTTACCATTTTTTCTGTCGTTCCTTTCTTCTCTAGAAATTTGGCAGCTTCAATAGATATCCTGGAGGTGCTTTCGCCAAATATTTTTTTTTTGAAAACCGAAACGAAATCATTTTAAACTTCATAGAAAAAAAAGGGTTTTATGCCTCCATAACACCTGGTACCAAAAAATAATAGGGTTCGCTTCACATTTTATCCTCTTGCTGATAGTCAAATTTGGGAATTTGTAACAATGTGCAATAACAAATATCAAATATGAAGCCATGAAGAATTTCTTATCCGTTTTGTAATGTGATAATTGGGAAGCAATTTCGATGGAAATGAGCTTACCCCAATAAAAAATAAATTTCTCTTGGACTGTAAAATACAAGATATATAAAATCATCCGAGATATGGAAGCAATATTCTCCTGACTTGTTATTATGGTGAATAACCATGCAATTTCTTGATAAGATTTCTTCAAAGAGTTAACCTAAATTCTGGTTATTTCCACTGGTATGGACACATGATTCTCCAAGTACTCTGGCAAGAGGTCGAGCCCATTATTATGTTTCTTCAAAAAATCTCTGCAAGATTCACCTTTGAAGGTGAGAGTGGGCTCTGGTAGCTTTAACATTTTACAAAAAACTTGAGGTGACAAAGAAATTGGGGAATGTCCTTGGAATTGTATAGCCCCTTGATTTGGTATGTATTTGTCAACACACCATGCAACAATTTCTTTA
>JZKD02S2182111.1:54869-88509 GCA_000966675.3 Picea glauca
TGGAAATTCTGATCTTCGTGGCCAAAAATATTCAAAGTATCACCACCGAACTGCAGTCGAGATGATGTTGCCATTAAGTTGATAGAATTGTTTCTTCCACTGAATGATATTTAAAAATGAGTTTTTTCGAAAGGTAATGATAATTTAATCCCCTCACAAATGAGAATTAAGTGAATATTTAATGAATATTTATCTAGCCATTTGCCATTAATAACAAACGATGTTCAATATGAAATTTTCATGAACCTGCGAACCCACGATTGGATAAGCTATCCAAAGAGACTAAGTATAGAAGGCGGTCGGTCGAACTCATGAATATCAAAAGAATGGGACATTTGGGAACCCAACATCCACGAAGAGAATAAAAGTTAAGTGACGGTCGAAATGTAGAATGCAGAAGTTGAAGTGCAATGTGAAGGCTGCGAAAAGAGAAGGAAAATATTTGAATCCACGAACCCATGAATTCAAGAAAAGTCTAAGTGTTGAGGCGAACTTATGCATAGGTGAATGAACAAGAATGCAAGTGCCACAATCCACGGGTTTGAAAGTTCGTGAATGTGAAAATGGTTAAGTATAGTAACCAAGAAACGGAAAAAAGAAAGAGTGTAAAGAGGTGGGAAAATAAAATAAGGGAGGGGAAATAGAAAAGCACGAATAGGGTTCAACAACAGTTTAGAGGGGTTAGAATTATAATAAGATGGCTAGACACAACCATTCTTGTTGATGCTTCTTGTGTGAATCCTTGAGTCCATGCCATGCTTAGAGAAGGAATGAACACCTCGCGATTACCTAAGTAGCCATTTCTCATTTGAATAATAGAATTGTCAATCAAATGAAATCTAGACTTCCAAAATACAGAACTCTTAGAGCTAGTGACACGTCATAGTAGACACATAAAGAAGCTTGAAGTGGAGTGTGGCATGCCATGTGAATTAGTTTTGAGTCTTACTAGGAGCTCTCAATTTCCAGTGTCTCGTCCAAAGGTATCAATTGGTTATGCTCCAACTGTAGTTAAAGATGAGGATATCGTTCATCAAGTTCAAGGAGAGTGGGGAATGGAAAATGTTGAACAAGAGTACCAGCTCCAGGTAGCCATCAAGTAGGAAGCCCTCAATGAGCACTTATTTTATTAATCTCATGTTTTCTTAAAGTTATGTAAGATAGTTTTGCTACTAGCCCAATTTGTTAGGATATATTCTCCTAGGTTTCTTTGTTGTATTTTCAAGACACTAAGAATAACACAATGTATAAGAAGCAATTTGTTATTTTGAAACCTCTTGAAACACTTCTGATAAGACCCTTTTTATATCTATTATCATAAACAAATTATAACTATTTTAATTAAAAAACAAAAAAAAATGAAAAATGTTTCATAGCAACAAAAAATCCCTAAAAACATAAAATTATTTCATACCAACAAATATCTTTAATTGACATAGCATTTCAAAGAAACATATTGTTTTTGGGATACCTTTCATTGTAGTTCTACATTTTAATTTTACATTGTTTAAATGACATTTTTGAATAAATAAAGGAATTACACTCAAATTTCCATTATAATTCTACATTTTAATTTTAATTTTACATTATTTAAATGACATTTTTGAATATATAAAGGAATTGCACTCAAACGTAACCATAATAGGTAATTTCAACTACCAAATTTGCAATTTTCTAAATTTCTAACTAGATTTGAATGTCGAAAAAAATTGAAAAAAATAACAAAACATTGAATATGAAAAAAATTAAAAACAGATACGTACAAAGGAAAGACCGATTCCATGGTTAAAACCAAAAAAGTTAAATGGCAAAATAGTGTTCAATCATCTTTTTAAGATAAAGAAGAGAAATTAAGAAGAAGAAAACGGATAAGTTTTCCTAAAACAAGTGACGAGATTTTCCCAATGGGGCGTAGAAATGGATCAGAAATGTGTGGATTTAAACTCTTAAACCAAACCGAATCTTGATATGCATATCACATGAAGTCGAGATCCATCCATGGATTCAGTTCAACATCAACTTTAGGTGGAGGAATGGACCGTTGCTGTTAAATCCTACGCTATGGCGTTGGTTTAGATTTAAAAATGGAAGAATATATAAATTCAGAAGGTCACTTCACAAAAAAAGGTTGAGAGGTTAAGGAACCAGTAGAATCTTCTAAGCTTCAAGATCGGATCTTTAATTCTGGAATCTTGGATGAAAGATCTAGATAGAGAGGAGGATGACTCGAGACCATCATTTCTGCGTCAGCAATAGCACAATAGAGAACTGCTTCTGCTTCAGATCTAGAGGAATTGGCTTTATTAATTCAATTGAAGTTTGAACTCAGAGATATTTGATGGAGACTAAAACAAGGGCTTGGCTTGGACAAGGATATAAGACGAATTGTCCGTGGTCATGCAATGTCATGATATTAGTTACTTAGTGTGCATGTTACATTGGAAATCAGACTCAGCATGTTGATGGAATAAAGTTTCCTGGGCCAAGGCACTTTTCATGTAATGCTGACCCATCAGACCCATTAGGGGATTTGGCAAGACAAGCCCGGAAGGAAATAACGGAAAGGATGAGTCAACTCTAAAGTAACTTTATCTCGGTTCGCGCTTACAATCTTATTACCTCTTTTAAATGTTCTGTTTATCTTGCTTTTGTAGTTACTGTAATCAATCTAGCTACAATTTGATATTAGCCGTGGCATTCTATTGTTGCAACTGTAATCTCTTCTAACTTAAAGGTTGATGGATGTTCGGACTCAATTATTTGAGTTTTAAATAGATCCCATCTTTTAATATAGAAATAACTGTCTCCTTGGGTTCCCAAAAGAGATAGACTGTTGCATCTTTAGTTTGTTTTAATGCAATGAGACTGGAATTTCATCAAAGCCAATAAAAAACAGAGGATGTAGTTATAACATTTTTTGTGCCTGACTGGAGATTTGAACGATATTGAAATAGATTGCTGCACATTGGCTTGTATGTTGCCATTCTTTTATACTCCGCAAGTCATTAATCTTATTGATTACTTTGAAGCTTGGGAATCCAACAGCTTGATTGTTCTTTATGTGGACCTGCAGAATGCTACTGATTCACTACATTAATAAAGCAATTCAAGGTTAGTTTGAAGAGAGGAACCAGGCATCGAATCTCAAAATATCTATTAATCCTCCTGAGAAGAGAGGCATGGGCTAGAAATATATAAGATGTACAAAAGGGCACCCACATCACCTTTAAATTATTAATTATTTGATAATATATCCGTACATTCCTAGCAAGCCATTGCAACTACGCTGCTGATATTATTTTATTAATGGATAATTAGCAGTCCCAAGGCAGAAAGACTTGTACAATTTGAAACAGTGGTGCAGGTAATGGTGTATTCCTCCATCCATCTTGGTCAAGTGCAACTCTTGACAGCTACTGCTAGTACACAGCTGTGTACCAAATGTTTTATGGTTCCTACAGGTTTTCTCTTTCCTTTTAACAGGCCAAAGGTATTTGTGCTCTCTTCCTGGGGAGCCTATTTTTTATATGCCATCTAAACTTGATACTTGTACTTGCTTGCCTGCCTTCACGATGACAGGGACTCCTCTATATCACAGTGCCATCTTTAATTCTGGAGTTCTTCAATATTACAGTAATACCTGAACGGATGTAATATCCTTCTGATGGTCTCTCTGCTTCTTCCACATTCTGCATGCCAACAGAAACAAATTTATCAGTTGAATGAATACAAGAATATCGTAAAATTGAATCCAATGGCTGCTCTAACACTGAGCTACATGCCCTTTTCATAACAGGCACCCTTACCAGTTATCTAAAGGTGTGGATTGCTACCACCAACACAAATAGTTATAAGGTGCTGCGTAAGGAAAAAGGTATTTTATGATATTTCTTATCTTGTTATGTTTGGAGAACTCACATTATTCTCATGTATTTTATTTTAATCTGAATATTTTGTTTTACAGTCACTTAATGTGGCATATCATTCCTGACCCCAAGTGACCTTCCCATATTCTGGAGGGGCAAATGCACCACCAAAACCAGACAATCTTAAAATTCATCATTGAGATGAGGTAGAAACACACGCATAAGAAAAATTGTGTGTGCGCTCAAGAACGTGTCTTTGAGAATGCATGTCTGAGAGACAAAAAGTGGAGTGGGCAACATACATCTGAGTTCGCAATCACGACGTTCTTTCCAATCCTTGCATTTTTGTCAATAATACAATTCCTGCCAAAGGAATATAAAACATTAGAAATGTCTAGTTCCCCGACCAGATATTAAATGATTAAAAACATTTTTGACAGTGGGCAGAGTGAAGTATGTAACCTTATCTTTGTATTCTCCCCCACGCCAATAGGCACTTTCCCTTCAGCTAATAGGGATGCAATTTCAGCTTCAGTTTCATAATAATCAGCCCCCATCATCATTGTTTCCTGAATGAAAATAATAAAACACCATAACATTTAAAGAATTTTTCTTCCCTCCTGAGGAGGCACATCTTTGACAGTATATCCAAATCCCATTAGCACTTGGTGTATGGTAAATATAAATTACCTTCAACTCAGCACCATATTCCAACCGTGAACGAATTCCTACGACAGAATGCTCTACAGTGCATTCTTGGAGAAAACATCCATGTGAAATTATTGAATCCAATACCTGGAGCAATTTGTTTCGAAAACCTCCAGATCAGGTCGGGTCTATTAGCTTTAATACTATACTGGCAATCATGGGAAAGAGCACAAACTGAAATCATCATAAGCAAAAAATATCAATATGAATGATGGCCTTGCTTACCTGACATTTTTCTATTTTTGTTGGTGGCAGAAACTGAGGTGAAGTAAAGATAGGTTTCATGGGATCATAAAAGTGAAACTTTGGAGGCTGCACATAGAAAAGGAGATTGAAAAGCTTCAGTCATGTATAGACTCATCACAGGGTAAAATAAACTTTCTCATCTGCCAAGAATGATCAAAATAAGATGAGTATATAACTGCATACATATATCCTGATTCCTCAGTTATTCGACTAGCTATTAAATTTTATCTATATGATTGTCACTGCTAGAAGAAGGCCCATGATTTTAGTTCTCATTTGCAAAATAACATAATGGCATTAGTATTTGTAAAAGAGAGGTAGACCTGAGCTGCAAGAGCTAAATTTGCATCAAAGAAGGATTCGATTGTTCCTATGTCCTCCCAGTAATCATTAAAAAGATATGCCTGCCAAAGTATGAACATGACTAGTCAGATTCCACTCAAAATTCATTCAAGTTAGACACAAGAAGAAACTTGAATCATTTTGAAATTTCATTAATGTTGGAGGTAGTTTCCAGATTCAATCCATCCAACTGATAGCACTGAAACTGGAAGTATAGAAAATAGCAGCTTGGGCTGAAATGCTGTTTGAAGCAACACTGCTTTAAAACCCACACGTTGTCATAACTTGTGAAATGTGTGCATATCTTTTCAAGCCTATTTCAACATTAAATATCTGCAACCCACATGCTCTCATTACTCATGAAATGAATGCACATATTTCCAAGCCTAATTTTACATACCTGCACATTGTAATCCTTTGTACATGCAGGAATAATTTCTGATCCAAAATCATTTGCAGTTGGATATCTCCACCTAAAAACAGGTCAGACAGGGGATGAGCGAGTCTAACCTTCCATAATGCAATCGACATCTAGCTAACAATCCAAATAAGTTGAGCGTAGCCATCCTTTTCAAGAGAGCTGCATAATAGTATACCAAAGTGGTTAAGTGCAGTGAAAACCTTAAGTCAAAATAAGAAATCGATACCTGAGAAGATTAAGAAGAACGTCTGTCCTGAAGACATAAATGCCCATTGAAGCAATGTAAGGTGTCTTTTGAGCCTCTTGGGGTGACAGGCCAAGGACGGTTGTGTCCACTTCCTATATTACAACATTAGTATTAATGAAGGAAGAAAACTACTAAAAATAAATGAAGTGAGCCACTTCAGTGTTCATGAAGAATAAATCATTCATAACATTACAAGTGAACACTGCAAATTGCTACCTTCCTTGCCTAAAAATTAAATATGAAAATTACAGTAGATCATAATGCAATCCATCACACCCACCCACCCACCCACCCACCCACGTATATTACACTAATAAGACAAGACTGCTACATTACCATTGCTTTCAGATCTGCTCCCTTGGGCTTTTCACTAAAATAGAGCACTCGACCTCTATCATCAATTTTCATCAATCCATAATCAGATGCACGGCTGCAAAAAAATCATAATTCATGTAAATGTAAGTTGTAATACATTGTAATTAGTTATACGACCTCTGCTACATCCCTAAGTGTTGCCACATCATTTCTGCTATAGCAGTAAAAGGTGAATACTTTAATATTTTCATTATAATAATTGGAATAACATTCTACTAAATTTCAATTCACTATAGATTGCACAGCAACGTGGAAAGTGAAAGGAAAGATAATTCATAAAGCTGTCAAATAAATTTCAGAAGTGCTCTTAGCAGTCAAATGATTGACAATGTTGCTGGCTTCATAAACAAACATGATTCTAAGCAGAGATTCCAAGTTAGAGCTTTACATTATAAAAATTCTGAACAACCCTTATAAATGAATAGCATCAGATCAGTGTAGGCACCAAGACATTGCAGTAATGAAAAAACCAATGAGAGCGAAATGGATAAGTATATTATTGGGCCTAAGATATCCTTTTCATAATTATAAAGTTAATTCTTCTCCAGAACTTATAATAGTTCTGACATTGCTTGCCAAAAGAAAATAGAGTATAGGGTTAAACACCATGGTATCCTTTTGTATGAGAAACTATGAATGGGTTATTTAAACACGTTTCCAAGCAGCAGTATAATCAAAACAATTTTGGCCTAAAATTTGTAATTATTTCCCTGATTAATCATTATATTGAAGAACATGAAGTCATATGCATTGTTACATTCTTTTTCATTCTTATGTTGCTTACTGATTCCTTCCTACTTCCCAAACCAGCAGGATTTAAGAAGATATATTATGCCCTATCCTCAGAAGGAAACAAAAGGGAATTATGGTGGCAGACCATAGCATGTCAATATCTTGATGAGCATCCTACGTATTTTAAAAAGAAATTATCCCAACTCATTTTCCAGACCCAGTCTATCCTCTAGAAAGTATCTTTGAAGAGCCAAAGAATGGAATTTAATGCCAAATTTTAATACAGCAATTAAAATTTGAGATCTAAAAATGACTCGCTGTACAGAGAAACATTGCCTCTTAAACTTTTCATAGGCTTCTACCCAATAGAAGAACCGACAGATCCTTTGTACAACTTTTGCAATCCATCTATTTATCACATTTCTCCAATGTGAAACTTCAATGTTACTCTTGCTCAAGGCATTAGCTGCCAATGTTTGAACATAGAAGCAAACAGCAGACCAAGGAAAGAAAATAATTGCATCAGTACGATCTTTGGAAAGAGTACACATCCTCATTATCTTTATGTTTCTAACAGTTATCAATCTGATCATGCCATGTTGTAGATGCATCATAGAGCTGTCAAAGCACCTGTTACAGATTGTATCATTACATGGAGTCTACACTATACAACTGGAAAATTTTTCTACAATCTCCTCTTGTTCCAAATATAGGACACTTAATGTCCTAGCAATACAAAACTGTCTGGAATGACTATAGCTAAAACTTCTTATGCTGTTGGAAAAACTGCCTATTATTTGATGTTCCAAATCTCCAAGGATTTATGCTCCATGTAACCATCTAAGTTAAAAAAATGTATAGGTGGCCATCGATTTTATCTAATATTTAACATCCAACATTCTGCATTCCTAGCTTAAAAAGTAGACATGGATCCTAATATCTGTTTGAATATGTCAACAGTCAGATTGAGTTACTTCACTGGTTTGAAGTGAGAATAGTTAACAACAAATGTTCTTTATTTCATTGTGATTCATGGCTGTTGTTAAATGTTGCATGTTAATCCATTACACTTACAATCTTCAAGAAGAACAATTTCCCTGTTTACTGCACTCCATTCAATTATTTATATGACAACATAGCTCTATAGCTTTGACAAACTTCAACCACACAATTAACAAACACCAATTATTGATAGGCATTATAGATGAGTATGGTAAAAGGATGAACACCATTCTAGTATATCTTTCTTTTTGAAGTCCACTGCTATTTATAGAGGCATTGCCAGTGGATTTGTCAGTTCTGGATGTACCCATTCAATGATCTAAAGATAGATAGATAGCAGGACACCTGAGTCCATGTTAAATGCACCGACAACTCCAAATATTTTCCTTCATTACAATACTCCCTTTGAAATTTTCAGAGAGAAGAGTAATTTGGCACCTACAGCTTCAATATGCAGACAAAATCAGCATGTTCATGATGGCAAAGACTCATACCTGTCATCCATTGGGACGCAGGAGATTGTGATATCAGCCCCAGTATCAATGTGCCTCTGCATGAAGAGGACATGTTTAGGAAACTAGTTAATAACTTAATTCCTAAAGCTAACTTGGGGAATCTTTCAATACCCCAAAATTTGAAAACGTCCAAGGGGAATCATTCAGGTCATTCTGTAAAACGACAGATTTCATAAAATATAATTGAATGCAGAAATGGACTGTCGAACAGGCAACATAGTCATGCAATGAAGTTATATACAAACCTGTATAAAGTCCATGTAATCCATACGATATAGATGGTCACCAGACAAAATCAATAAGTGCTCTATATGTTTGTTCTTGGCATCCTAGAAGAGCAGTTGGCAAACATAAGTAAGGTACCAACCCATAGAAAATTAAATGGGCATCCCACGAGTAGTCTATCTTGTAGAATTCTCAAATAATGCTGCCTTACCTCAAAAAGCCAAGTGAATTGTCTCACTGCATCTGCAGTGCCCTGAAACCACTTCTTTCCATCTTCACCTGGTGTCTGAGTGGCTGCTAGAGTCTGTTTTGCAAAAGACATTAAGCATGCATATAGATAGGTCAATAATCTAAAACATTCATAATCCATGGAGTTAAAATTGAGTATTCAAAGAGTTTGAAATGCGTTCTAATCCAGAGGAGAAAATTTCCATATTCTACAACGCATATGCACATGTCAATAGTCTAAACCATCCCTAACCCATCAGAATAGAAATTGGATCCTTAACGGACCAGAATTTCTCTCTTCCTGAATTCCATCCACCTTTTGTAACTATGGTGGCGAATAGTACTTTGCATACAATATATAAAAGATTCATTTGGTCAAAGTGCTGAAGTAGAGCTATTCTAATAAGGTTGCAAGCACATCAATTTCACTTTGTCAGATTAGTTATTTACAGATCACCACAAAAACCTGCAATCCATTCTTCTTATCACATCTAATGTTTGCAGACATGGAGATAAATAAATTGTATTGTAAAGGGTGAAAAAATGATCGTACAAGCTACCGAAAACTGGTACTCATACCTCTACAAAGCCATCCCCAAAGTTTACACCATTCCCAAAACTGTATGTCCTGGCAAGGTGGCGATTAAGTGATGCAGAATTGAACTGAGTCAGGATAAAAATCTTGTTGATGCCACTGTTAATGCAATTGCTCATTGGTACATCAATTAACCTGTAACATCCCCCAATTGGTACCTGCAAGATAGAATAAACCCTGTCACACAGAGCATCACGAACAGTAGATATTGGAAAATTTCACAACTGACAAGTTTAGCTGACATAAATAACGCTCGGACAAGAATGCCCTATCAAGTGTATTTGTGGCTAAATGCACGAATAGCAAAAAACAGGTCTGTTACTTGATTCCATTCTATTTAGAACCTTAACATATTTGCTGTGAATATTTATTAGACATGACTGTTTAGGAACAGAAACTTCACGTCTGATCCCTTAAGAAATTGTTAGTATCTTATTAGTCCATAATAATGGGATTGTAGACGGAAACGCTATGATCCAGTTAACCTCAAGTGTCAAAATAGTGACCCATAGACATGTTTTTACTGAGAAATGAGAAATACATAACAGAATGTCCAAGCCAACTAAATAGAAAAGGAGAGAACTTCTAATACTAAAGAGTCATATAAATGTAGCTAGTCCTATATAGTAGAATTCTAAATTTCTATATGCATGGTACGACGATTATCATGTAAAGGATTCATGAGGCATGGTTGTGGTATTGAATTGCCTAAAACGGAATTATCCAAGGTCTGATCCATGCCTTGGTACTGTGGAGTCTGGACAACAACTAATATTATACAAAAAAGATTCCAGGATAGAGAAAATAATGGAACAAACCCTTCCATCTTATTCGGACGGAGAGACCTTAGTGTAAGACTTTAGTTTTGAAGAAATAAGACAACCTCGTAGCATTCTCTCTGAGACTTCATTCAGTAAATAATATTTCATTGATAAGAGGAGGACTGGAGCAAAACCTTTTAACATCCTTCAAGATCACATTGTGCAAATTCAAGAGAGGTAACTACATACAGGTGAACTCTAGAAGAAAATTTTCTGTGTTTCAATTCCACTGTTATGCCTTGAAAGTTTCCTGTGTTTCAATTCCATTGTTATGCCTTCAATTTTCTGTGCTTCTCAATATGATTGCTTGGCAACATCCTGCCCAGAGATGAATGATAATGTTGCAGGGGTATCAAGAAAATTTATTGCGTATTTGCAATTTTATTGTGTATACAAGGTGTTCGTTTTTCTGTCAACATATGCATAATCTCGTGTTTCGATCAATATCTTGTAATTTCTACACATTATCCTAAACAATCATCAAGAATTATGCTTACTTCATTATTGTTTTTCACCTTATCTATTCTATAGAGGCTAATTTGAAAATCTTTAAAATTACTGGCGGTTATGACATTGTATGGTAGAATTAGCACCCTCCATTCTCTATTTCGTACTTCCCTGACCGAATAACTAGTCCATTGTTTTTGTCCTCCATATTGTTCAGAGTACATACAGAGTACTTTGAACATCTTCGAAATTGTCAACTAGTCTAAATAATAATATGAATGTTATAACAGAACTAGGCACTCTCTTGCATCTCAAATCTATATCTTCAGAATTTTGAATGGAAATGCAAAAGGGGTTCACGAGAGTCGCCAACTCTTTTGTTAATTAATTAACTGCAGGCCGAGGTTTAACTTTGCCCCAGAATAATTTGTCTCCAGATAGGACACGAGGACAATAATTCACACCTAAATGTTTTAAGAAAACGAAAAAGGAGCTAACTTTTTATTTCATAAATTAAAAATTATTTTTTTATAATAAATTTTTAAATATGTTTTCTTAATTAGTGAACATCAATCACCAATTAAAAAAAATTAAAATGACAGTTATAACATATCAACGATGCTTCTTTTAAAAATAAATAAATATTGTATTTAAAAAAATTGAATTCGATGAAATAATAATAACACTTCATTTTTCACTTTTTATTAATTTAATAAATACTATTTCATAATTTTCGTTTTCCTTAATATATTTTTATTTCATTTTTCAAATTTAAAAAAAACAACTCATCTAAAAATTGAGATTCCTCTTTAGATTTTCATCTCCTTTTTCCCTTTGAATGTTCATCTTCTTTTCCCATTTGAGCTAGAAACAGAAGAAATTAACTACTTTTCATTGTATTTCTGTATTGAAGCTAAAGATAAAAAAGCTATGAGAAAATTATACAAGTTAAAATGTCATGCAAATGCAAGAGTGCTTACTGCTGGCTTGGCTCTTCTCCTTGTGAGTGGAAAAAGGCGTGTTCCGGCTCCCCCACCTAATATGATAGAACAAACTGCCTTGGGGTCTGCAATGGGTTTCTCAAACTTTGGCACTTGCAAAGTCTGCAATCCAACATAAAATTTCCCAGATATTATATCATTTTTCAATACAAAATTACAAACCAGAAACAATTGTAAATTTTGAACTCCACACCCATGACCATTGATACTTCAAAATGGAGAAAAATAAAGAAAAGCACTTAACTAATTCTAACCATATGAATGCCAGTACCATGCCTAAGCCAACAAGAACTAAAGTCTCCGGAGTCCGAAATACCTGCTCAGGAACATTGGGATTGGAGGGCGAGAATCTATAAAGGCATTTGGAACGATCTCCTACATACAAGCTGGGGAACATTGGGAATGGAGGGACAGAAGCTATAAGGGCATTTGGAACGATCATACTTTCTGAGCATTTATCAATGTCCTTCTATTCATAGCTTAATAAAATTAGTTAACAGAGTACCCAGCTTCCATTCCCCAATCAATCAGCCTCCAAGAGTCCACATCTTCGAGAAGGAATTGACACATCAGACATTAAACTTAAAAACTATCCAGCAAACTGATCAATTTAATAGGAGATGGAACAGTAAGCCTTGCAAGATTATGGAATTGTTCAACCCGGAAAAGAGGGGTTCTTAAATAGACAGGCCGGCGGGGCTTTGAACATTGTTAATTTTAATTGGAAGTGAACCTGCCATCTAAGAGGTGACTCAAATCCCTAAAAAAGAAGTGACCGTTTTATTTTATTTCCCTGGTTAGGAACTGCTGTGCATTGATTGAATACAATTATCATCAGAAAAATCCTCCATGCAGAAAACCCTAAATATTGCTTTTCGACTTCTCTGATCGAGGTGTGAAAAGAGAGTAAATTGTGTAACTTGTAAGCATGTAGAAAACCCTAAATATTGGTATTCAACTTCTCTGATCGAGGTGTGAAATGAGAGTAAATTGTGTAACTTGTAAACATGTAGGGTTGTAATGGGACATTGTTATGTAAACAATCCAGACTCCAATAGGTATAGAAACCCAAGGTGTCTGATCCCTGGAATGCAGTGACTTAATAAGTCACTAACTCAATCCAACTAGTGAGTTTAATTTTTCTTGACTGGGTAAATTCCATAGTGATATTTTTTTTTTTTGAAATTCCAATCCAACTCAACTCAGTTATGACAAAATTTGACTATGAAAATGATAAGTTTCATGATTCATGTTATGGTAAATTAAATGAAATTATAATTTTCAACAAAATTTCATTTTCAATTAAATGAAATTATAAATAGTAAAAGTGTTGTAATAGGAGTGATCAACATTTTTTCCATATAAAATAGTGTGAGATAATGATATTATATAAAATAGTGTGAGATAATAATATTATATAAAGGATATTTAAATCATTCCATTTTTAATGAGATAGTAATATTATATAAAGAATATTTAAATCATTCCATTTTTAATGAGATAGTAATATTATATAAAGAATATTTAAATCATTTCATTTTTATATTGTTTCATTTTTAGTGAGATAGTAATATTATATAAAGAATATTTAAATCATTTCATATACTTTTATATTGATGGTTTTTAGAAATTCAATAATCTAGATTGTTTTAAAATGTGTCAAAATTTTGGAGAGAGGTTTTTAGAAATTCAATAATCTAGATTGTTTTAAAATGATCAAAATTTTGGAGTTGTGAAAATTTTAGAAGTTTAATAATCTAGATTGTTTTAAAATGAATCAAAATTTTGGAGTTGTGAAAATTTTATAAGTTTCATGGTTTAGGATTTCAAATCTAACAAAAACTTTGTTAAAAACTAGAATTTCACAAATTTTTTTTACCATAAAACTTTATCATAAAATGACAAGCATTCATATCACTCTATCGTTCAAATAAAAAGAGAATAGAAAAATTTGACAAAACCTCTGTTAAAAGCTAAAATTTCACCTCATGGTTAGAAATTTTGACCATAAAGCTTTACCATAAAATAACAAGCACTCGTATCAATCTTTATCCTCACAAAAAAAATTAAAATAAAACAGAAAACATTACAACGGAAAGAAAAGAATATTAAAAAAGATTATGCTAAAGAGCTAGAATCACTGTCAATGGGCTCCTCTCTTAACATTTGACGTCTAAAAAACTACTTGATGATGTAGTCTCTGCAATTGATGATAAATTTAGTATTACTCTATGATATAGACAGGTTGCTAAAGTCCATAATGCCAGCTCAATCTCGTATATGCAATCTGATGAGAATTATTTTAAAACAGAGACAGGGTGTTTAATTCTACAACGCCACATCAATCTAGTTGATCATGGAGAGCTTTCGACACAGGGCACCGTTAAGAAGTTTCTGTTCTGGAAATGTTGAACACGTACTTAATTCTTCACACTTTTCAACATTTAAAATATTCAATTCCCAATTCTTAGTGACGTGCGTCGCTAAACACTCTATTATGTATTAATATAATAACAAGTGGACTTCATTATCTAGGAAATACTCTTTGCTCGGGTCTTCAAAGGGAGAAAAGTCAAGCTCAAGGGCCGAGGAACGTAGAACTTCAAAGTTCAAACCTCCACTCCTGGCAATTGATGCTTACGGAAAAATCAAAATCTCTTAGGTAAGGTACAGAGGCCCATAGGTTACAGGGCAGCTAGAACAATTCAATTCAACCGTCCTTCCACAAACTCAAATCAAAATTCAAGTATTCATCTTAAAAGCTTCCTACACTCAAATTTCCAGTTGGGAAAAATCATCAGGGGCGAAATTTTACCAGGAATTCTTTGGAAACATCAGTGAGCACGGAGACCGCCGCTCCAATCCTTTTTCTTTTATCCGATCTCCTGCTATAGTGATCCCCGACAAATTTATCTGCAAGAAATCCCAGCTTCAGAGAAGGTGATACTTTATCCCCAAATATGGCAGAGGGCGCGGTCACGATCGAGGCTCCTCCTCCTGCTCGCTGATCAGCATGGGGATTCACGCGGACCCTCGGAATCGAACCAGCCACCTGCAGAGTCCCTGCCATGGAATTTGAACTCGGCCCCTACGAAAAGATTCCGGCGGACGAATGCAAGCAGGCTCTTACAATCCAAATCAATGATAAGAACTAAGCACAGCACCGGATTCTGGACAAAATATAATGCAGAGAGCAAGAAAAGAATAAGAGAATCTTGCAAAATGCAAAGCACAATACAATCCATGAGGGATCTTCTCACATGATATAAATATATACACTCGTGAGTCCTCACAGCCACGCAGATTATCTTGGCATGCGAGGCTCCATTTCTCCTCCTCGATCGTCGTCAATGTCACGAGAAGGCCTGCCTATCCACTGCCTCCTAATCGCCATCACCGTCGACACATCTGCGGCCCACCGCCATTGAGGAAAAAAAAAGTAATAGACACACGACACGTCAGGAGCGCTTTACCCTTATTCCGTTGTCAATGCACGCACATGCAAACAAATACTCCCAACATCCCTTTTCTGTCGCCATGTTAACGCGTTCCCTGCTTTCACTGCCCACCGTTCGTTCGTTCTAAAAACTGTAAGTGCACTGACTTGCCAAGCCCACGTTGCCATACATTTGATTTGGCTGAAGTTTCATTGCTTCCTTCTTTCTTACTCTTTTGGACATTTGGTAGACAGGGCTAGTAAATTTTTAATAACAAATTGAAAATATATATTAAAAATATTTTGTTTAATCTTTGGAATCCAGCGACACAAATATGTATGAAATTGATATTTTTTTTGTTTAAAATTTATTTCTGATTACTGAAATTGTTTTTTTCTAGGAATCAGGTCACATAAATCTACATGAAATTACTATTTTTTGTTGTTTAAAATTTATTTATGAATGATGAAAGAGATTCAACATGCTGAAAAACCACTAGGGAACTAGGATTATACATAAATAATCAGATCAAATAATTTCTTACCAGATTTCAGGCAAATATCTCCAAAAAAAAAAATCATTTCGTAAAACCTTTAGACTATGGCCTAAAAATATCCTCAATATATTGAAGGCTAACCAATATTATTGCAACATTTTTACTAATACAAATACTACCACAAAGATTTTTTTGGTTACTATTCCATGTTAATTCCATATCCCTCCCTACCCAAATGGTATTCTTTAATTTTATCTTTAAAGTTCAATGTTGTATTAACAATTAATTGCAACATTTTTACTAATACAAATACTCCCACAAAGATTTTTTTCATTACTATTGCATGTTAATTCCATATCCCTCCCTACCTAAATGATATTCTTTAATTTTATCTTTAAACATTCAATGTTGTTATCCTACCAAAATGGTATTATTTAATTTTATCTTTAAACATTCAATGTTGTATTAACAGTTAATTGCAACATTTTTACTAATACAAATATTACCACAAATATTTTTTTCATTACTATTCCATGTTAATTCCATATCCCTCCCTATCTAAATGATATTCTTTAATTTTATCTTTAAACATTCATTGTTGTTACCCTACCAAAATTGTATTCTTTAATTTTATCTTTAAACATTCAATGTTGTATTAACTTAATTTTAACATTTTTACTAATACAAATACCATCACAAAGTTTTTTTACATTACTATTTCATGTTTATTCCATATTTCTCCCTGCCCAAATGATATTCTTTAGTTTTATCTTTAAACATTCAATGTTATTACCCCACCAAAATGGTATTCTTTGATTTTATCTTTAAACATTCAATGTTGTATTAACAATTAAAAGAGCATGTAAAAAGTTGTTCAGGTTCACATGTGACAGCCATCAATGCATCAAGCAGGAAAATGCAGTTATAATGGCAGAATTCCCCTGCACATTTCTATTCGGGGCCATCTCTAAACATAGTTGGAAGGTTCCCACAGTTAGCGAACGATTAAATTTTTGGTGGAGGCGCTAAAGTAGTCGGCGCGCCTAGATCTCAGGTCCCTTTTAGATCAACGACCTCAGATCATTTTGGGGCCGCAACATGCGCAGGTGTTAAAATCTGAAGGGTGGGCCGAAATCCAAATCGTGGTTTTACGGGATGGCTATGTGGCGAGAGGCGGTGCATTTCGGGCCCGAAAGCGGTGTGGGTCCAAACCACTTTCGACGGCTCCGAAATCACGTTCTTTTATACAACGCCATATCAAGCAGCATCACACGACCACCCCTTAATAGTCAAATCACATCCCGATCTCGAGGATGGTTCAACAAATGAACGAGGATTGACTTTTGCGACCACCTGCTTATTCAACGCCCAATCCAGTTGCGACAGTTGGTCTCCCGCTAGTTGTCCGACCACTCTCCAATCCCGATGAAGATCTAGTTAATGAAGCAGAGACTAGTAGCTGAAACCTCAGCTCAGTCCATAAATGGAAAACATGAAAATTATGGCTAAGGGGACAGAGCTATCAACACGAGGTACAACAATGGATAGTTTTTCCTGCAGGTCCATACTGAACCTGTTTTGCGTTTGACAAGAGGAAACACGCACAGTCTGGCAGAAGGTTGCACAGACGCAAAGCTTTGAATGGGATTCCCAGATCACACTCCTGGCAGTTGTGGGCCGATCTAAGTATAAATAGATCAGTTCAATATTTTGTTGTCATCGAATGGTTGAGCAGAGCTCCTTGTTTTGTAATATTTGATAACAGAGTTGTTCTCTGGTTTTGTATGATACTCGAGACTTTCGCATTAATATAAGTCAATTTCTTTCATCTCTTTGTTTAAACTGTACTGAAACACTCGGGCATGGAGGATCCAGTCGAGGGTTATAGTTATATTGTAATGTAGGTTTGATTATAATGTTGTTGTAACCTATCCCAATACTACCTCTTTGTTATCTCATTTCCCCGTATGCTGAAATGCTCGTGCATAGAGGATCTAGACGAGTTGTTGTAGTCGTATGATAATGTAGGTTTGATTATTATGCTGCCATGACATATTTCAATGTCTGAAACTTGAGTTCAAGAGTGCTCTTATGCCTGAGTTTTTCTTCACCAAGCTGCTTGAAGGTCGGATGCTAATGGCAGACTTCTCCACCTCTCTCACCAAGTCTTCCTTCTGCTCACCCTTAAACTCATATCACTGACTGAAGTTAATGAGGACCTCATTTCCCTATGCATTGCTTGTCCATTCTCTGTGTTAAATCATTCTTGTACTGAGTTTTGTCCATTTGACTGCCATTCATAAAACCAACCTCCACCAAACATTTTGATGGGTACTAGGCTTATCCTCCTGCAATTTGAGGGTGACTCTCAATGCTAACACATTGCTTCCTTCTTTCTTCCTCTTTTGGACATTTGGTAGACAAGGCTAGTAAATTTTTAATAACAACTTGAAAATATATATTAAAGAGGCGTTATTGTAAATTTACTAGCCTCTTTTGGACATTTGGTAGAAAAAGGCTAGTAAATTTTGAATAACAACTCGACAACATACATTAAAAATAGGCGTTGTCTAATTGTTATATGAAACTGGAATCCGACCACATAAATCTGTATGAAATTACTATTTTTTGTTGTTTGAAATTCATTTTTAAATGTTGAAATGGTTTTTTTCATCGGAATCAGGCCACATAAATCTACATGAAATCACTATTTTTTGTTGTTTAAAATCCATTTCAGAATGCTTAAAGGAATTCAACATGCTGAAAAACCACAAAAGCACTAGGATTACACAGAAATAACCACTCAAATATGTGGATCAAACAATTTCTTTCCAGATTTCACGCAAATATCCCCCAAATTTTTTTATCGAGGAAGAATAATTTCTTAGAACCTTTAAACTACGCCCTAAAAATATCCTCAATTATTGCAAGATTTTTACTAATACAAATACTACCACAAATATTTTTGTTAAAAAAATTAGTTACTCTTCCACGTTAATTCCATATCCCTCCCTATCCCAATAATATTATTTAATTTTATCTTTAAACATTAATGTTATTACCCTACCAAAATGATATTCTTGTATTAAGAGTAAAAGAACAAATATGTAAAAATCTCTTAGTTAAAATTGGTTCCATGACTTTCCTCTATTTTGTTGTACTTTTTACATTTAAATATATATAATCTGTTAATTTTATAGGGCAATGACTAATCACCAAGAGAAAGTTATGATTCTCTTAAATAAATTCATTGGGACGAGGGTTTCATTAAGGAGGTTCATTTGACTTTCCTCTATTTTGTTGTACTTTCTACATTTAAATATGTATAATCTGTATAGGGCAATGACTAATTACCAAGAGAAAGGTATGATTCTCTTAAATAAATTCATTGGGACGAGGTTTTCATTAAGGAAGTTCATTAAAATTGTGATAATAAGATTATATCTATGAAATTTGTATTGTTTTAATCTTTTTGGAGCTATGTAAACGTTTTTAAATTATAACAAGATAACAAAATTAAAACTATGAAATTTTCATGATTTAAAGATAATTGAAGATGATTTTGAAATGGATGTCCACATGTTAAAATTTATCATAATTTCAATATATTAATAAGTAAAATTAAACATGTTTTAATTTTTTTGAAAACGAGGTAAATTTTTGGAAATTATGACAAAACAATAAACTTAGAATTATGAAATTTCCATGATTTCAAGATAACTCATGATGATTGTGAAGTGGATATTTAAACTTATAATTTATTATCAACATGTTTTAATTTTATTGGAACTATGTAAAGTTTTTTAGAAGATAACAAAATTAGAATTATGAAATTTTCATGATTTAAAGATGATTCATGATGATTTTAAAGTTTATAATTTATTATCAACATGTTTTAATTTTATTGGAACTATGTAAATTTTTTCAAATTATGAGAAGACAACAAAGTTAGAATTATGAAATTTTCATGATTTAAAGATGACTCATGATGTTTTAATTTTCTAGAAACTATTTAAATTTTCTAAAATTATGACAAGACAACAAAGGAAATTATTTAAATTTTCTAAAATTATGACAAAACAACAAAGTTAGAATTATGAAAATTTCACGTTTTAAACATAACTTATGATGATTTTGAAGTGGATGTGTATAAGTTATAATTTATTATCATTTCAATCTATATCAATAAGTAAGTAAAATTGAACACATTGAAAATTGTGGTAATTATTCAATCCAAGTTGTCATTGCATGCAAGAGAAAATTCCTTGTATTTATCAAAATTCACCCATACAAAAGTAGTTATTAGAATCTGGTCATACAAAAAATCAGAGTTCTCATTGATCAACTTTGATTGAATTTTTTATGGTTTGGGTCGATTCAAAGTTGGGTAAAACTCTTAAGGACATTGTTCTGCCATGCATGGATCTTGGATCATGATACGATTTTTATCATCACTGAAATTTATCCTAAATTATTATCAAATTAGTGACTAATTTTTTTTGGTTTACTACACGATTAGCTTACTCAGTGTGCATTTCTCTCCAATCATTGGCCATTGAACACACCATCGAAAAACATGGAATTTTTTCATAACAACATTGTAAAGTGCCATCGTTGAGAATTTGACAAAAAATAAATACCTTGCGATTTTTTTAGATAGACAACAATAATTTCATATCTTAATTTCAATGGAGCACCTAAATGGTGAAAGACATCATATACATCTCTCATGTTACCTATGTATTTAATAGAAGTTCTAATTCATCATCCATCTATATATCATGCCACAAGTTCGTTGCTTTATTTATGGTTGTTTTTGTTAATGAATGTTATATACCAGGTTGAGTTTGCACCCTACCCAAAGAATTTTAAGTTGCATTGTTGTATGTAACGACACAACCTCATCCAATGACCCAATTTAAAATGCCTTGGGATGAGTGCAAACTCTTCCTGGTGTATGAACTTTGTCATTTTTGTCATCATTGCATGTACATCCAATAATATATATCTACATTTTCATATAATATTGTAATGATCCAAATGCTTAAAATATCATAATAGAACAAAAGTACACACAATGTATAGAATGTGAGTGTGGAGCACAACTCCAAGATAGATACATTTTTACAATAACTCTTTAAATAGTAGGAGAATCTCCTCCAAATACCCAATTACATTCATACATCACAATTCACTTGTCCTCAATAATGAATACATGATCTCTATATATACCTATTCACACCTATAGATGAGACCCCTTTACTATTAGGCTGATCCTATTACATATATATTTACACATTACATGTACATTTAGCCCCATATATGCCCCCCTTGGTATCATATCATATAAATTTAACCCCATATTTCCCCCTTGGGTCATAACATAGTACCTTCCTTCAAAAAGATTTGTCCTCAAAGATTTTCAATGAAAGGCTTCACATGTGATGAAACCAAGTAATATTATTTTATTATGTTCCCGCTTTCTTCTTTCCATTGATGATTATCCATCCATCCAAAATCAATTCTTTTTGGTTGTAATCCTTGGTGGCTAGTTGTTGCACAATTTTCTTTCTCTTGATTCCATGAAACTTCTTCAATTTGTAGTAGATGTTGGTCTATGATAATATTTTGTTGAGTAATGGTTTTGTGATTCCTTGTTCCATGAATATTGATAAGTATTCCAACTTCTTCCTTGATAATGTTGATATCAACTTTCTTGTCTTCCATGAAATCTTTCTTGATAATGAGGGTGTTGATATGGTTTCACATTTGACAGTTTTCCTTCACTCTACACATGCTTTTCATCTATCTTCTTTTCAGAGACAATGACATCCTCTATCCTCTTTTCTTGGTATTTTATTAATCTAGCCTTGGAGATAATACAATCATATTTGGCATGTACATCCTCTAGATGAAGTTCAACTTGTTCAAGTATCTTCTGGTGACCTTCTTGAATCTTTACTTTTTTCTCCTTTTGAAGTTGCAATGTCACCACATTTATCAAATTCTGACGTCCTTCTTCAATTTTGGATTTCATTTCTAATTTTACCTCTTCAGTATTTAGGGATTCCTCAACCTTGTGGCAAATTCCCCCTTCAACTCTTTTGGTAGATTCTTCATTTAATATCCTTTCTTTTTCTTGATTTTGAAAATGCTTCTTTTCTTCTTTCAATATCTTAACCTCATCCAATAAATGTTTTTATTATGGTTTTGTAATCTATATATTTCTTCATCTTTCCTTTTCAATTCTTCCCTTGTGTCGTCATTTTCCCACTTCCCTTAACTACTCATTTCTTGTTTTAATTTTTGAACTTCTTTAACATGTAACATCCCCGGTTCTAATCCCTATGAATTATAATGTAATTGTATAAATATGAATTAGGTTGGTGAGCTGATGTGTTTGGGCGAAGAGCCCATATTGATTTAATGTGGCCGATGTGTTTGGGCGAAGAGCCCATATTGATTTAATGTGGCTATGACCAAGCGATGTAATATGCAAATTGTATCTCTATGTTTTAATAAAAAAATGTGATGCCAACTACTAAGGGACATGGACAAGAGATGGGGGTGAATTAATCCAGAAGAGGGGGAAGTGTCTAGAATAATGGTCGAGAGGGGTAAAAGGGGGATTTACCCATGTATACCAATTCAACCCATTTTCCTAAACTTTCCCAGTGTATATGAAACTTCCAATTTTTGATTGAGTGTTCCCAAAGCCAATCATTGAATACATGTAAGAGGGTGGGTGCAAGTGGTCACATCCTTCTGATTGAGTGTTCCCAAAGCCAATCATTGAATACATGTAAGAGGTTGGGTGCAAGTGGTCACATCCTTCTAATTGAGTGTTCCCAAAGCCAATCATTGAATACATGTAAGAGGGTGGGTGTGAGTGGTCACATCCCATAGTTATTGGGCACATGGGGGGTGAGTACAATCAACTTGGGGAATAGTGTGAGTCAAGAAAGAAAATCCACAAGAGAGAAAATTCGTATGGGTTGGGAGAGAAAGTTTTTAGTCAGTCAAGTTTGTGCAAGGGAGAGAGGGGGAGAGAGAAAGAAAGAGAGCTTGGAGATGGTGCAACCATGTAGGGCGAACTCTAGAGTGTAATTGAAGTGAATTGGAGCTGGAGAACTGAAGAGCCAGGTTGTCAGGCTTGAAAAGTGAACTCCTATGTGAGTTGCACTAAAACAACAAGTGTTTATTGTTGGTTCATTGATAGTTTTCCTAGTAGCAAGTTCCCTCGATTTCCCAATTGAGAGATTCCTAGTTACCTGTGCCAGAGAGACCCTGATAACAAATGGCACATTCCTTGGGTTATCCTTGATAAAAAGATGGTACATCCCTTGGGTTATCCCTTATAAACAGATGGTACATCCCTTAGGTGATACCTTGATAAACGAATGGTGCATTCCTTGGGTTGGGTAGGTTAAGAGGAAGAGAGCTGGTAGAAATATCATGATAGTTGTAGGAGAATATCAATTGGTTTATGAGCTTTATGAGCTACGAGTGAACTGTGAGAGACCACCCTCTTTTATGGATTACTAGCCTCAACTCGGGGGTGACTGGTTATTAATATTTGGAACAATCAGTCTATGGTTGGGTGGAACGTCCTTCCCAAGCAGTTGGTTGCACGATTCTTGTTTAAAGATATGTGTTTTATCTCGAGTGAGTTATTGTTGTGCATGAACTCTGCATAAATGGGAATGACTTATATGCTGCTGTAATGAATGGTTTAGTTGTATTTCATGTTGATTATTAACATGTTTTAGATGCATATATTTTATGGTTAGAGACAATAGCTAAATATGTTTTAGATTTGTAGCTGTAAGCTACAGGAAATCAACTAATAGTAAAATAATTACTTTAGTTAGCAGAAGTTTCGTTTCATGTGTATTCCACATGTAATGTTTCTTAGATAGAGGCTAGGTACATTACAAAATGGTATCAAAGTCATAATCAAATAGATTTTTGCATGGCGTGGCCTAGCCCTGGTGGATGGGTACATTACAAAGTGGTGTCAAAGCTCAATTTTCAACGTTGAGCCTGGATGGGTTGAGTTAGCAAAATATTGAAGCGGAAAATCAGAGAGAGTTAATTTATGGAGTAGGTCTGCAACTTGTTTATTTAAGTTACTGCAGTAAAATTGATAGAAATTTCATGGGTAATGTGAAGAATTGAGCCTCTTTGGAAATTTCGAAAATAAGCAAATCATAAAAATTTGGGTATTTTTTCGTACGATGATGTCAACATGATGTGGAGGCCACGTGTCAACTGACGTGGTAGAAGAAAGATGTGTACTACCACTGTGGCAGGTAGATGTTAGAAGGGATGAAAATTGGTGGGTGATGTGGAGCCAAGTGGTTGACCAACTATTAGTCCCATGAGTTCATGAAGAAGTGGACAATGGTTAAGTAATGAGACTTCTCAAACATACTCATGAAAGGAAGGTTACAAGATTGTGAGTCTGCGATTCCACTTAGATGGAAACATGGCTAAGTGTTGGGACACCTCGGATGGAATTATGTAAAGAAGGATGCAAGATTATGATTCCATGAAGGTAGAAAAATAGCTAAGTGTTGGGACTTCTCAGACAGACTTAAGTGTTAAGAAGTGGAAAAATGGTTAAGTGTTGATACTTCTCGGACAAACTTATGAAAAGAAGGATACACGATTATGAGTCCGCGAAGATGGAAAAATGGCTAAGTGTTGGGACTTCTTGGATGGAATTAAGTGTTAAGAAGTGGAAAAATGGTTAAGTGTTGAGAATTCTCAGACAAACTTATGAAAATAAGGATGAAATATTATGAGTCCGTGAGTCCGCGAAGATGGAAAACTGGCTAAGTGTTGGGACTTCTTGGATGTACTTAAGTGTTAAGAAGATGGAAAAATGGTTAAGTGTTGGGACTTCTTGGATGGGGTTATGAAAGGAAGATTACACGTTTATGAGTCCGCAAAGGAAAACGAATCTAAGTGTTTGTAGTGGATTCATGGAAGGTATGAAGAAGATATATGACTTAGATCCACAATGAATCCATTGAGAAAGATCAATGGCATAGATCTAATCAATAAATTATTGGATGGTTGTTGAGCGTTGCTACTATGTTGCACGCGCTAATGAATATTCCTTCACCATTTTTCCACTATAACTTTCATCTCGGAGCTTGGATTGGGGAAAACGAATAGTCTTTGGGAAGATATTGATGAGTAGAATACATATGCCAACCCAAAATTTTAAATTGGAAATTATAATTTCCCAGAAAGTGATAAAAGAGATTGTTGTGGCAACGAGAAGAGTGGAATGGGAAGCATTTAAATGTTGTAACTTTTCTCTTAGAACTCAGATTGAGGCATGAGTACAATCATCGAAGAAGTGTTGCAAAGAGGAATGCATCTAAGGAATCGGATTTTTAATTTTTTGCATTGTGTCCTTAATCGATTGGGATAAAGAATGACATGTAGCATTAATTGACAAAAATTATATACTATGCATAATTATAATAGAAGTGGTTATCACACATGATGCAAAATTAGAGGTATAATCAGGTAGATTCAAGCCTAGGATTGAATATCATTTAGTAATGGAAACATGGAAGAGATTGTAGAAGTTGGTTGAGGGAATAAAGAGCTACAAGACAAGTAACAGAAAGTGGAATTGGATTCCAAGAGCCATGCAATTACTTGATGTGAATATTTTTCCAAATAGTGCCAAAGTTTGAAGAAACCTTCCCAATGATAGAGGTGAGTGCCAAATGTGATTGTTGTGTAATTAAGATTGTAGATGCTTAGGATAGTACCTATGCATAAGCCTGGAGGCACACTTTAAGTGCAATATCTTTGACACATAAACAAAGGTTAAGATTAATAAATGGACATTTCCATTAGGCAAAAGAGTACTTTGCAAAGAGTGTTATGTGAAAAAGGATTTCTAGAAAGAGAACAAGATTACACCACTAAGCATTGTGTGGGTCTATTCTAGATTAATCCCAGTGTCTGTTGGATAGGAAAGAGGTCAAGCTTGCTACAAGAGGAGGTAAAAGGACATCATGAGGTAAAAGGACATCATGAGATGAGGTGTGACTCATGAAGTGGAAGAGTTGTCTCTGAGTGCAAGAAAAAGGGATTGTTAGATATGATCTAGCAACTCTTTTCTAAAAATACACAAGCAAGAATGTTTCCTCTATTATCAGAGTGCGCATAAAAACAGAGCACATGAGCAATGGTGGAGTGTAGCATTCCATTCGGAACCGAGTGGTCTTGAGTGGTCAAGTAGTGCTTCACAATGAATCACTTAATGAAAAAAATATACTCAAAATTGAACTAAGCCATGGATGGCGAGAAGTATTATAAAGATGACATAAAAGAAATATTTCAAAATATTGAAATGTGAATCAATGATAATGGTGTTTCAAGACTAGTGTGGTCAAGGAAATGGAAGTGGCTAATTAGATTGCAGTGTTAATATTAAGCTAGAGTATTTAATGTTAGAACACTATGAATATTAAGAATTATAGCCTAAAAGATGCTGGGATAATATTTTCTTTACATAAAGGAAACAATTATGAGATGACAACACCAGTGGACCTAGTGGCTGGAAATGCAGAATGGCCAAGTAAGGCTTGGTTAGCAGATGTAGAATAGGGGCCAGTGGTGCATAGTTGAGAAGAATGGAAATGCACAGGGTAGTGAGGTTCTACAAGAGTTAAGGGACAACCATCTACAATAACAATCAAATAATTTAATTATAACTAAAATAGATATGCATTGGAATGCATGATAGAATTGGTGCATGATGCATAGAATAATGATAGAATGCATGTGCATAAGATAGGAATGAAATATGAAATGCTCGATGCATACTGATGTGCGTTTGTGCATGTAGACATGCCTGAACATGCTAGTGGCATGATTATAGAAGAAGAGTAGTTTGTTGATAATAATAATAATAATAATAATAATAATAATAATATGATATTTGAATAAAACTAATGATGGATTATGTATCTAGGAAACTTGACTACACCGTGATGATATTGTTTCTTATGGTATCCATTCATAACAAAGACAAAACAAGGATGGTGGGAATGTTGATCAAGAGACTGTAAACATGAGTCTGTGAGGTTCTATAAAGTACCATTTGATCATGTAGCATCAAGTAAATTGATGACAGCCGTACATGTATGCATTTGGGGTTGTTATGATATATAATTGCTAAAGGGAATTGAGGTACGAATTCTCTCAGTTGAATCTCAAAATTTGAATTGATGTAAAGGCATGAGGCCTTGAGTATGAAAATACTATTGTTGCTTGAATGCATTTATGGAAAACTAATTGCATACTGTGTTATCTTGGTTATGAGGTCATAATCGAGTTATGTCAGGAGACATTACTCCTGTTATAGGAATGAATACTAGTAACACTAGTCGTGTGTGAGACCATGATGGGAATGAATATGGAAATGATATAGTTCCATCCAAGTGCATAATTTTTTTTCCCTACGTAACTGAGGTTTGGACTGCAACTCTTTTTCCTACACTAGATAGCACCAAGGGACGATGTTCCTAGTGTTATGTATGGGTTGAAGAGGAAGGTATCCAAAGGATCAAACAAGTTGTGTGGAAGAGTTTGGATGAGGTATTGAGGAATGGGCCATACCTTCCAACTCACACGGTGAATACATGACATGGACATATGGTATTCTGGAGTCAATGCAAGGATGCATTGTGTAGATGTGGCCATGATTATTGACACAATGGTTTTACTTATTGGTAAAGTTGATTGCATTATGAAAATCTTTGTGTGCTGATAATGCGTATGTAGTGAATCATAGTTCCATTATAGATAATATGATTAGTGGATTAATTCCTTTTTTAATATGAGTGATATTTGGAAGTGATGGAATTTTTAGATTATTATAATTCTGAAAATCACTTTGTGGACTAAATGCAAATATTGTGCATGAGATATTAACAACGTGTTTGGTTGCAAGAAAATTGAGAAAATTGCAGGAAGAATAGTCTTGGATATGGAAATAATGTAAGCCCATAAGGAAGACTAGTATATACTGTTGCAAGAGCCAAACATAATGAGAATAAATCTCATGCGTGGGAATTTTATTTTCCTGTATAACCAAATTTGAGAAATTTATAATTGGAAATTGTTATGATATGCTAACAATTTGTTTGGTTGCAATAAAATTGTGAAAATCACAAGAGGAATGGTCTCATATATGGTAGTGGTGTAATCCATAAGGAAGACTGATATCTACTACTACAAGAGCCAAATAATTATGAGTAGAAAACTCATGTTTGGGAATTTTGTTTTCTTAGGTAAAATATATTGGAAATTTTATAATTAAAAATTGTATGATGATGTATCATATTAAATATATGCATGTGATGTAGATAGGATTATTTCCATGGGTTATGGATTTCTAGGATGATTTCCACTAGTTGTGGATTGCTAGTGGAAACCTAACAACAATTTGGCATTTTAATGCAAAAGAACACCTTGGCAAATGATGGATCGCCTGAGGAACTGTATATCAGTGAAAGGGATGCCTGATCCTAGAGGGTATGTACAACATGAAGAACCAAGTTGTCAGGCCTGAAAAGTGCATGCTTGTGTGAGTTGCATTGCAACAACAAGGGTGCTACTGGTTATTTTAATGATATTTTCCTAGCAGTGAGTCCCTTGAGTTCTTAGCAGAGAGATTCCTAGCTACTCGTGCCAGAGACCCTGATAAATGAAAGGAACATTCCTTGGGTTATCCCTTATAAATGGATGGTACATCCCTTGGGTGATCCCTGATAAACAAATGGTGCATTCCTTGGGTTGAGTAGGTCAAGAGGAAGAGTGTTGGTAGAAAAAATAAATCGAGATAGCTGTAGAAGAATTCCAATGAATTATGTACATGTTTCGGGCTAGGGTGCCTTCGTATATATGTTTTGGGGCTAGAATTCCTATGTAATTTCTTAGGCTGAAATGACTATGCAATTTTGGGCCAGAGAGCCTATATGTTGATTATTGGCTGGGAGTCGAAATTGTAAAATGAAATTACACTTGTACAGTGTTGTGCATTGAGGACAATGCAAAAATAAAAGGGAGGGGATGTAACATCCCTGGTTATAATCCAAGTGAATTATAATGTAATTATATAAATATGAATTATATTGGTGAGATGATGTGTTTGGGAGAAGATCCCGTATGATTTAATGTGGCTATGACCAAGCGATGTAATATGCAAATTGTATATGTATGTTTTAATAATAAAATGTGATGACAACTACTAAGGGGACATGGACAAGAGATGGGGGATGAATTATTCCACAAGAGGGGGAAGTGTCTAGGATAATGGTCGAGAGGGGTAAAAGGGGGATTTACCCATGTATATCAATTCAACCCATTTTCCTAAACTTTCCAAGTGTATATGAACCTTTCGATTTCTGATTGAGTGTCCCCAAATCCAATTGTTGAATACATGTAAGATGGTGGGTGTGAGTAGTCACATCGTTTTGATTGATTATTCCCCAATCCAATCATTGAATACATGTAAGAGGGTGGGTGTGAGTGGTCACATCCCACAGTTTTTGGGCACATGGGGGTTGAGTACAATCAGCTTGGGGAAGAGTGTGAGTCAATAAAGGAAATCCACAAAAGAGGAGATTTGTATGGGTTGAGAGAGAAAGTTTTTAATAAGTCAATTTTGTGCATGGGAGAGGGGGAGAGAGAAAGAAAGAGAGCTTGGAGCGTAACTGGAGTGAATTGGAGGTGGAGAACTGAAGAGCTAGGTTGCCAGGAATGAAGAGTGAAATCTTGTGTGAGTTGCACTAAAACAACAAGTGTTTGTTGTTTGTTTGTTGATAGTTTTCCTAGCAGCAAGTTCCCTGGAGTTACTAGTTGAGAGATTCCTAGTTACCTATGCAAGAGAGACCCTGATAAACAGATGACACATTCCTCAGGTTATCGGTGATAAACAGATGGTACATCCCTTGGATTATACCTAATAAATGGATGGTACATCCCTTGGGTGATCCTTGATAAATGAATGGTGCATTCCTTGGGTTGGTCAGGTCAAGAGGAAGAGAGTCGATAGAAAGATAGAGATAGTTGTAGAATAATATTAGTTGGGTTATGATATTTATAAGTTGTGAGTGGAATGTGAGAGACCACCCTCTTTTGTGGATTACTAGCCTCAACTCGGGGGTGACTGGATGTTGAGATTTGGAACAACCAGTCTATGGTTGGGTGGAACGTACATCCCAAGCAACTGGTTGCACGATTCTTATTTAAAGATAAGTGTTTTATCTCTTATTGAGTTATTTACATGTGTTATAACTATGCATGAACTCTGCGTGAATGATAATGACTTATATGTTGCCGTAATGAATGGTTTATTTGTATTTCATGTTGATTATTAGCATGCTTTAGATGGATCTGTTTTATGGTTAGAGACAATAACTATTTTTTTTTTAATCACTTTAGTTAGCAGAAGTTTTGTTTCATGTGTATTTCGCACGTAATGTTGCTTAGATTGAGGCTAGGTGAATTACAAAATGGTATCAGAGTTGTAATCAGACAGAATTTTGCATGGTGTAGCCCAACCCTGGTGGCTGGGTATGTTACATAACAAGTGCTTCATTAAGGTCTCTTATCTTACATAACTCATCACCCTTCTTCTTGATCTCTTCTTTTGCTTCTTTTAACTCCTCTTGATTTTTATACATCTCCTCCCTTTTTATATCCCTAATCCATTTATTTGAGAAGAGTTATTCAAAAATTTCCCATGTTATATTTAGTCTAGTATCATGATCAATACTCATCAACCCCTTACAAGATTCACCAAACAAATAAGTTCTAGTCATTAAATCATTTATGACATATTTCTTTACTATCCTCAACCATTCCATAGGATTGATTTCATCTTCATCCTCATTTACACTAAAGGTATTTCCATTGATTCTTAATTAACAAAGTTACCAACTTAACGAGAACTGTGATCTCAAAACAAGAACTCTAGCCCTTAAAACCCATATTTTGGCATAAAAGACATGAAAATCAACCCCCAAATCAAAAGGTGGTGCTACTGGTAGCACCATTTTTTCTAGTCTTAGTTAAAATTACAACAGTTTTCAAGCATGGCCTTAAAAATTCATATAGTTTCTTAGAAAGACCTTAAAATCAACACCTAAATAAAAAAGTGATGCTACCTAAAACAAAATGTATTTTTTCTAAATGTTAAAATTCTAGCTAATTACAACCTAATTGAAACCATGGCATTGATAATGGATCCCTACACAAATAAAAAACCCAAAATTGGATCATAAATGGTCTCTTGAAAATTTATTCACTGACTATTTATTTTTTCATTTACATTAAAAAATAAATAAATAGAAAGTAGAAAATCTTTGCAAAGTTTTTTTTTTTTAAATAAAGAAAAAAACACATTTAAAATATATATATTAAAAACCAAAATTCAAATTAAAAAAAAAAAAGGTAAAAAAGAAAAAAAACAAAAAAAAAAATAAAAAAAAAAATTCCTTGAAAAACAATATATATATATATAAATATATATATAAGAGAGAAATAAATATTACCTTAAAAGCATAAAAAAGTACATTGTTATTTGCTTGCCACCTGTTTTTCCACATCAGGGAAACTAGAACAAGTGGCTTGCAGAAACACTTGGAAACCATAACTGTATTTTCAGAGTTCAACGTGACAAATGTCATATTGCATATATAAGATGTGTCTCATATCATGCACTAGAGAACATATCTACGATGGATGTAGCCATGAATAAGAAATTTTAACAAAACTATAAAAATATGAAGTCGGTTCTTGATATGCAAAAAGAGAGAGAAGCTAGAAATTTGGCAAACTCAGGCATCCATCAATGTTGTAGGGGGGAATTTCTTCCTCCACCATGCAACTTCCTTTCCTCACCATGCAACTTCCTTTCTCCAGAGGCTGGGCCTAGGGCCTAATGATGATGCTAGGCTCAAGTGGGGCTTCCAAAGGATGCAACTCAAGATGAGGAATTTCTTCATCCACCGGGCAACTTCCAGAATCATGCATGGTTTCAAAAAGGGGTGGAGGCAAGTGCGGGGCGTGAGGGGAGAGAAAATGAGTCTCAGTCCAATTTTGGCCCCTTCCGGGGGAGCTGGTCATAGGGGATGGCTACGAGGGGTCAGGGAGGTTGTGACACACGATAAATATGTAGTACAATGGCCCTCTTTTGGGTTTTCCACGCTCTCTGGGCATGGTTGATGGATTGTAATAGAAATTGGGGCAATGAGGTGAAAACCAGGTATTGAGGGGTCCAAGATCCTTTTAACTAAACAATAGGAACCAAACCCACCTTAGAGGCCCAATGATATTCTACAGCGTTTGATGGGTGGAATGGTTCTCCAGATATTTTGATCTAGCCAATTTATCGATGGGATTTTACTTAGTGATTGACAGGATATATTTCTATGAAAGTTCCTCCTTTAGATTAAAAGTTTCTCTTTTTTGTCTTTTCTTTTATTAGATGATTTTGATAAAGTAAGGTGTGAAGGTATAAACCAACTGATAGAGGGGATTCTTAACTACTGAAGAAGGTTGAGCATGGGATAATGTTAAGCCCTAATATTGGCTCATTACCCCTTAATTGGGGCATATTACATTAGTAATGCTATTTTATTTATGGCGGATTTATTCCATTAGTTGTAATTATACCTCCTAGTCTCCTATATATACCAAGGAGACATTGTCATTTGGAATCATCTTGTACTTGAACATTTATGTGGGGTAAAAGGAGGTTGCCCCCTCAAAGAGGCTTATTATCTAAAATTATCTATTTTTCAAGGCGTTGAGTACTTATTTTGAGGTTTTTCTATGCTATATTGATATTTGGTTGTTAACATATGGTATCAGAGCTCAAGGTCTCGGGGTTTCATTGCTACATCTGAGACACCGTGGAATTTTCGCTATAACTTTTTTTCTACAACGATTCAGAAGGAATGTCTTGGAGGGTATTTAGTAGACGGATCAAGGTACATTGGGTTAAAATTTAATCTCATGAGGCCTTATAATTTCAGATATACATCCTTTATAAGATAGGGTTCTGGAATCATCCTGAATTGAGTCATTGCAGAATTTTCGCTATAAATTTTTTTCTATAATGTTTCAGACCCTGACCTCCAAAATATATTCACAGAAATTAGTAAGGTATATGTGATAGAAATTTTAGCTTCTGGGTCATCTTAAATTTGTAGATACACTCTGTGGAAGATAGGGTATTTGACTAGTTCTATTGACTAGTCTCAAGCATGTGTTCCAGGTAAAAAAATCATAACTTATTCCTAGAGTATCCAAAGTGAGTGAGACCACTTTCATTGGATAGTGGACATCCTGTAGTAGTTTTGGTACGATTTTAAGAATTTCATATCAATTATTTTGTGTGGGGCATGCTATACAAGTGAGATCTATTGGAAAGGCCAAAAATCAACAAGTTGTGGGGAAGTTACCATAAATTCCACTTGGCACATCCAATTTTTATCAGAACTGTGGAATTGAAGAGAAGAAATATTAGAGACCTACAAAAAATAAAAGTTCATACTTAGAAGGGCCAAAATTTTGGAGATACAATAAAAGGAATATTGTCTAGCAGAACCACCTCAAAATCAATGTTTAAAGTGATACTTGGCCAACCTGCCACCAAAAAAGGGAATTTATACACCAAATAAGCCTCCAGACAATCCTACTTGGACTCTTGATGAAGGTGAAGAAATGCGTAGGGACATAAATGATTTACAAAAGAAGACAATAACAAAAGATGAATTACAAGAGATGATGGATTCAACATAAGCTAAGTTTGAGGCAATAAATACTAAGATGGACACTTTAAAAGGGGAGATCATGGAAGGATTGAAAAATTTCCTAATAGAGAGGACACC
>JZKD02S2182111.1:105204-115716 GCA_000966675.3 Picea glauca
GATATCTTGGATATAAATAATACCATAAGTAGGAAATGTTTCTTCTTCAACATTATAAAGGAGTATTTCCACTCTATTATTAGGATTAGATACTAGCTTTGATGGAAATTGAGTTGGTATGGGTGGTGGTTGGTTATAAGGTAGTTGTAGCTATTGTGGTTGAGTGGTTTTTGGTAGAGGAGGCATGGAATATGGTTGTTGAGTTAGTTGTGAACATTGACTAGGTGGAATTTGTTGTTCCAGGTATGGTTGTTGTTGAAAAGGATAAGATTGTTGTTGAAATAATATTGTTGATATGGATGATATGATGTTTGGGGATTGAAGGAAGGTTTTTTTTTCTGTAAGTGAGTCCTCACCAACCTTGTTGAAAAGGTTTATTTTGAGCTTGCTAAAGAGGCCATTCCTGCCAAGGAAAAGGGGTATTCCATGTTTTTTATACAAAATTAGGATTAGAATATGAAGGAAATTGTTGAGTAGGATCTTGAGATATACCTAGTGTGCGTGGTTACCATGGTATTCTTGGTGCAACATAATAAAGAGATTATGTTGTTGTGATTTCACCTTTGTAAATTGATTTGAGGCCTAGAAATAGTGGGAAATCCTTCGTTGAATGGTTATCTTCACAATACCACAAACTTGAATATTATCTAGTGGACATTCTCTAGGTGGATGCATTTTCTGACATCAATGGAAAAAAACTACTAAAGCTTCATTTTTCTCTTCTTGTTTATTTTTATTCTTCAATGTGTCAATCTGAGATTCTAATGTACTCAAAAGATCAGTTTTATAATTCTCCAACAAATTTCCTAGTTCTTCCCTAGTAATACTCCCCGTGGTCGATTTGGTGACTTTGGAAAGAGCATCTCTTGATCCTTTCCCAGCCTTAGCTCTTTCCCTAGATTATTTCCTACACATTTAAGAAATTTTTTCAAAATGTAAATTTGAAATGTTTCCTGAACCCATGAGATTAAGAATATCAATGAATTCATCACGAATTCCATTTAGAAATATAGTATGAATAACTTCCAAATTTAAAGAACCGTGTTTTGATTTTTGGAAATTATACAAAACTCTCTCTAGGTAGTCCTTTAAGTTCTCATTTTCCTGTTGAGACATCCTGAAGATATATTCCTTAGAATCTCTTGGTCTGCAATATGCTTGATACGTCTTAAGGACAATCTTCCTCATAGTTTCCCAATGCCCAATATTATTCTCTCCTATCCCCATGAGCCATTTCAAAGCAGTGTTCTGCAAGGTGGTAGGAAACAAACGAAGTTTGTGAGCATCATCTGTATATCCATAAGTACGACATAATATATTAAATTCAAATAAAAATTCCCATCTGTTCAGGATATGCCCATTTTGGGGAAAATGAACGATGTGGAGGAAATACAGTTGGTAGGGAGGCATGCGAGGCGCGCATGCAATAAGATGGGAAATAAATACAACTGACAGGAAAATAAGTGGACGAAAGAAAAACTCGCATGCATAGGAGGAAAGCGTGAAAGGCCAACCTGCAATAAGACCTAACTATATTAGGGTTTTGGTAAGAGAATGTAATGGATGATGAGCCAAAAATACATATAAATAGATACCTAGGAGGTATAGGTGGGGGGTTCTTCTTATTGAGTGTTACTAGTGTGAGAAGGAGTATCTGGTATGTAAAACGACTATAATCCGATCCAGTCTTGTAAGTTGTTGATTTGTAGAGGGTCATAAGGGTAGATATTGAGGGTTAGATGGGTTCTTCTTATTGAGTGTTACTTGTGTGAGAAGGAGTAACTGGTCTCTAAAATGACTGTAATCCTATCCAGTCTTGTAAATTTTTGACCTTTAAAGGGTCAAAAGGGTAGATATTGAGGGTTAGATGGGTTCTTCTTATTGAGTGTTACTCGCATGAGAAGAAGTAACTAGTCTGTAACACGACTGTAATATGATCTAGTCTTGTAAGTTATTGAGCTGTGGAGGGTCACAAGGGTAGATATTGAGGGTTAGATCATAGGCTGAGGATCCTGGTGTGATATAGTCTGCCTCATAATAGATCTAGACCTGACTGAGGATGAGTTGTAAAGTGCACGATGCTGTAGTTTTGGAACCACCATAATAAAAGAGCTTGAGAGCTAGATCTTTGTGGATGTAGCCCAGGAGGGGGTGAACCACGATAACACCTGTGTTATGTGATTGAATGTTTGTGTCCCTTTTACTGTCAATAAGTAGGTGTTAGAATGATGTATGAATGAATTAATAGATCTAATTATGTTACATGCATGAATGGGAATGCCAGTATATTTCTCTAATAATTGGATATAATTCACAACGCGCAATTCACAGATCCACATTCAGTCTTGGACTGAAAGAATTTGAGCTTTGAAGTCACCCATTAAGACTATCTCGGGTGAGACTGTGCAATGCACTCTGTGCACTGTGTTTCCTTCTAGTTTACCAAGAGGGTCGATAGTTTTAGAGGCTTGTTTGGATCCCTAGTAGATCTGAACCTGGGTCAAATCATGTTAAATGTATAACTAATATAAGAAACCAAAAAACCGTTCCCTTGCCGGTTGGAACAACATAGAATTGAGTGGATGAGATCTATTGAATATCTATTAAAATAATGTTTGATCTGTTGAAAAACTGTTAAAAGATTGTCAGATCTGGGATCGAAGTGTAAAAAAGAATGAAAATATAGAAGGGGATGTTTATACCCTGGAGACTGATGAAGGAGGAAATAGAGACATGGTTGAAAACAAAGGAGCTAGATTTGGTGCAACAAGATAACATAAACCTCAGAGTAACACTGCACAAATATCTTGAGAAATATGTGTTTACTGATATGCATGAAGTATTTTTCTGTGATTTTCCACACTTATTGCAGGAGTGGATATTGAGGTTGAAAGAAAACCACACAACAAATTGGATCCGACAATTAGAGTGGAACAGAGTTCAGATCGCGCAGTTACAACAGGTGAATAACAAATTCACTTGTGCAGTAGATTTTTGGCTCGACAGTATTGTAGTAGGATTTATAACAGAATTTGCAATAGATACCGTGAAGTCATAGAATGCAACAGAGAAAGAGTTTCTACACGACCCTCGAGGAAGGTATATTATATCATTGTATACTTCTATTAATATCTTGCTGTATAACAATGAGGTAATGACAATGGCGTCAGACAACTAAATTTCCCTACATGCATGGGGGAAGGGGGGAAGCACTAACAGGAAGTGGAAAAATGGAGGAAGAAACAAATAAGGGAAGGAAGCAGAAACCTATTGACCCAATCATGATGGAGGAATACAAAATCAGGTAGATCATGCAAAAAGTGGGAAGGACGCGCAGTGGGGTACCCTACCAATACAAGATGAACAATAAGAAGAGAGCCATAGTCGCATGAGAAGGCTTGGCCAGTGATGAAGAAGAAGTAGAGGATCTCCAAGATGTGGATTACATTGAGGAAATCCTTTGCACAACCTATGAAAGAAAGACATACGGTCGAAGGGCAAGAACAAAAGGCAACACTCCAATCCATGTTAATGTCAGTGTGGAACTCATAACCCCATGTATGACTAGTACGCCCGAAAGAACACCAACACACATAGAACCATATTTTAGTGGCAGACGAATGACAAGACTAGGATCTAGTCACAATGCATCAACTGGGGCAGCCAACTCAGGAAATATTAGTCAAGGATCTACACCGCGCAGAGGTAGTAGTCCAACACAATTTCTAATGGCAGGACATGATCCCACCATTCAATTACCAGAATTTCGAGGAGAGGCAGTAGAGGACCCTGAGAAACATTTCTTTATTTTTGAAAAGATCTAGGAAGCAAAACAAATCACTGATGAAGACACTAAACTTGCGCAGCTAGCTATCACGCTAAGAGACCGTGCACTAGATTGGTACTAGGGATGATTTTAAGGATGAAAATTTATTTTAAAATATAGAAACCTTGGCGAATATTACTAATCCTTCATATGCCAACTATAAATGATTGGCGATATTTTTATAAAAATATTCAAATTTCTAAGGATTTTATATAGTTTTTATAAAATTTTGGCGATTTTTAAGGTAGAATATTTTTTTCCTATAGAATTTGGGTGAATCATTTTTAAAATAGCGAATCTCATTTTTGGAAAAACCATGGAAAATTATCCCATGAGCAAACTTTAGCCCCTAAAATCATCCCTGAATGGTACATGAGTCTAGATGTAAACAATCCACCTGGGATGACAAGGAAGATGACATACATAAAGAGATTAATGATCAATGATTTCTAGAAGCTGAGCTCAGAGGATCAATATGTGAACATATGATAGAAATCCAACATAAACTAGGAGAATTTTTTTGGGAAATTGACCAATGATTTAAATGTTTGAAAGGAAAATTGAGGTATGCCAGGACTGACATGCAACATAGGCATATGTTTTTGAATTCTTTGTTACCACACCTGAAATAACCACTCAGGAAACAAAAATTCCAATATCAAGCAGAGGCTCTGCATGCAGCCTTGCAAATGGAGGAGAATTAGTACCATAAGACAGATTCGACTATAGAGGATTTGGAGGAGGATATGAAGAATCTTACCTTTTAAATCAATCAGAATAAGGGTAAGCACAAGCGAGAATTTGTTTGGTGTGCCACATGTGGAACAAAAGGGAATCATAAGAATGAATTTCCAGTAGTGTGCCATAACTCCCAATAGCCAGGGCACTATGCAAGAGAATGTCCACTACCACCTGTGACATGCATGTATTGTTGCGTAGAATATCACGATACAGAGGATTGTGCAACATTGTTGGGGAAGATACAAGAAAAAAAATCGAAATAATCAGAACGTACAATGGATCTCTATAGAAGCTAGAGAAGATGGAGGAAAATCAACATAGTGACACACAAAGGTGCTAAAATAGGAGATGATGTGGCTAAATAGGAACCAATACAACACCAATAGATTAAGAAGAATATAGAGCCACCAAAGAGATTTGATACAGGAAAGGAGAAGGAGACATTTAAGGAGGCAAGACAAGAATTTCTCAAGAAAAATGTTGCATCTACATCTACTACGCAACATACCCAAGACGTCCTAATGTATGAAATGATGTCAACATTTGACCATACTAGTGAAGTCCACCTCGGAAACCAAGTAAGTTATATTAAAAATTTCCTGCAATCATGTATTCAATTATTTAAGGATCCATCAATTGTTATAATATTACAGAATTGGTTATACAGATGTACCACAAACTCTGAGGGAAAGTTATAACATAGGACAATTAATCACCTCCATGCCAAAAGGATAACCAATAAAGAGTTTAAATTGAATGCCAACATCAAAGATTTTAACATGGGCGATGTGATATTAGATCTGGGATCTGAAGTGAATGTATTACCCAAAAAGGCATGGAAATGCATGGGAGAACTTAACTTAGGATACTCTCCATTTCAATTGAAGTTAGAAAACCAACACATAGTTCTACCAATAGGGAGGCTTAAAGGAGTGATATTAGATATGGAAAGAGTGCGCACTAAGAAAAAATTTGAAGTGATCGAAATTGTGGACGTCACAACACCATATCCAACATTACTGGGATTGGATTGGGCATTTGAAAATCATGCGATAATCAACTTGAAGACCAGGAAGGTGACATTTGAGTCAGGAGAATACATGGTTATCAAGCCCCTATATCCATCTGAAACTGAAAGATTTGTGGAACCAACATGTCTAGATCTGGAAGAAATTAACCATCTTTACCAGACCACCACGCGTGCTGAATATTACATTAATCCAACTACCGATGGTGTAATTAGCTGGAGAAGTATCACATCATGTGATTCTGACTCAGACAGAGTTATGTATAATTGGCAGCAACACCTACATGAGGTCTCAAATAGAAGATGCGTAGGAATAGACCGCACAGTAAGGTGGGTTGGGATAGAAATCAGAGAACCTCCAAGTTTCCATGGAATCAACGACTTGGAATAATTCCTAACGAGATATGAGGAGGAAGTATCAGACAGCTAGAGATTGTTATATCTCGACATCGCACTTAAGGATACACCTAAAATATGGTGGGGTGTGCACAAACAAAATATACAGGACTGGTACTAGTGCAAAAGATTACTACGCATCAGATTCAACGCAGAACAAAAGAAGAGCGCAACTCAAAAATACAATGGACACGGAACACCTGCAGAACACTTGGAACAATTCAGAACACAGTGTAGGATGATACCACCTAAGGAATGGCCTCATTATTTCATTCACACACTGGAAGGAATTCCAGAAAACTGGTATGTAGACCAAGAACTACGCAGAGGTACCACTGAATGGAGAATATTGCAACAAAATTTCATAGCCACATTCTCATTCGAACATGAGAAACCCAACGTCGATTTTCATTTAAAACCGATTAGAGGCTTGATATCAATTGATAAACTGTAGTTGTACCTTATGATTGAATATCAACTACAGAATAGGAGGACAATCAAAGAATTGTTTTCATGCTATTGTGTAGAAGAAGACATACCAGACGAAGAATATCCATGCGATATCCAGATTCCAGAGATCAAAGGAGAAAGGGGGGTAGAAGGGCCCTCCTTAGCAACAAAAGAATTTACTATGCCAATTAAAGTAAAGAAGGTCAATATTGGAACAAAGGAGAATCCCAAGATGGCCAGTATTAGGTATTACTGGGACAAGCAAACAATGGAAAGGATAACAAATTTATTGCGTGAGTACAATGACTTGTTCCCAATGACCTTCACTGAAATGTAAGGTATTGCATGAGAACTTGGAGAGGTGAATATCCCTCTCAAATCAGAGGAAATCCCTATCAGACAGAGGCCTTACAAATGGAACCCCATATACAAGAAGAAATTAAGAGAAGAAATCAACAGAATGATGGAAGCATGAATCATAGAACCAGTAGAAGAATGAGAATGGATAATCCCCATGGTAGTTTAGGAGAAGAATAAAGGAGGCATAAGAATCTGTGTAGATCTGAGAAATCTCAATGATTATTTCCTACATGACCCCTTCCCTACACACTTTACAAATGAAGTCCTAGAAAATGTGGGAGTTCAGGAAGCATACTCATTCACCGATAGATTCTTAGGCTACCACCAAATCAAGATAGCACCAAAATATCGGTACAAGACTATCTTTGCGACATAATTGGGATCCTACCAGTACACAATCATGCCTTTTGGACTGAAGAATGCACCAACAATTTTTCTAGAGTAGTCATTGTTTCCTTCAAAGAATTCATCCATCATTTCTAGAGTTATATTTGGATGATTGGACAGAGTAAATCCTGTTGAAGGATCATGTAGAGGTGTTGAGGATGATGTTAGAAAGATGCAGGAAATGACAAATATCCTTGAACATTAAGAAATGTATATTTGGAGCACCCTTAAGAATTATATTGGGTCACATAGTATGCAGACAAGGTTTGATTGTGGATCCTGCAAAGATTGCAACAATTGTGAATTTACCACCACCAAAATCAGTGTTCTAGCTACGAGCCACATTGGTACATACGAGATATTACAGAAAATTTATAAAGCGGTATGCGCAGATCACTGTGCCAATGGAGAAATTGCTCAAGAAGGATATTAAATTCCAGTGGAATGACAACTGTTAGCAAGTGTTGGACACCCTGAAGGAGAATATGGTCACAACACCCATATTATTTTTTCCATATTGGGAGAAGACATTCCATGTGCATGTGGATGCATTAGCCATAGCCCTGGGAGCTATTCTAGCACAACTAGGAGAAGGGTATTTGGACCATCCCATAGCATTTGCAAGAAGAAAAATGTTAGAATCCGAGCATAATTACAAAACTACGGAGAGAGAATGCCTGGAAATGGTGTATGCTCTTCAAAATTTCAGGCATTAACTACTTGGAAAACATTTTACTATGTTCACAGATAATTCATCACTTAAGTACCTAGTCAACAAGACAGTGTTGGGGGGGAGAATTTGTCAATGGTTACTGTTGTTTCAAGAATTTGACTTTGAATTCATAGTTAAACCGGGGAAGCTGAACACATGACTTGATCACTTGTCAAGGGTCACCAATGGCGAGGAGCCTAAAAACTTAGAGGATACCTTCCCTGATGCACAATTATTTTTAGTCCAGGTTGCGGATGATTATTTTTATGACATTATTGAGTATTTAAGTACAGGGACTACACCACAGAAACTTAACATCGCACAGAGGAATAATATGGTTGTCCGAGTAGCCGACTACTAGTTGATCGCAGGACACTTATATAAAATGGGGGTAGACAACATCTTGAGAAGGTGCGCGCTAGAACACGAAAGGCCTAGGATATTGGCAGAAGCCCATGAAGGAATAGATGGAGGACACTATGCAGGAAAAGCTACCGCGCAGACGGTACTTAGCGTAGTATTATGGTGGCCAACTATTCATCGAGATGCAAAGGAATAATGCCAACAATGTGATTCTTTTCATAGGGTTGGAAAACCAAACAGACGGGATGAGATGCCCTTACACCCACAAGTAACGCTACAAGTGTTTGAAAAATGGGCTATCGGTTTTGTTGGGCCAATTCACCCACCCTAAAGAAGGTCAGGCGCACAATATATCATCACTACAACATAATACCTCTCAAGATGGGCATAGGAAACACCAGTTAAAGATTGTAGCGCAGAGACAACACCACACATTCTATTTGAACATGTTCTCACCATATTTGTATGCCCAAGGATTCTGATGAGTGACAAAGGCACTCACTTTATCAAAAACACTATCGGAGCTCTGACTGAAGAATTCAAGGTCTACCATAAAAAAAGTAAGCCATACCATCCTCAGGAAAATGGAACAGTGGAAGCCTTCAACAAGATTCTATAGAATTCCTTAACCAATATTTGCAATGTCAATACGGACGACTGGGATTCAAAGATACCAACGGTACTATGGGCATATAGAACTACATGTAATAAGTTGACAGGGAAGACACCATTTATATTGGTATATGGACATGAAGCCGTGGTGCCATTAGAATTATTGGTACCAAGTCTGCATGTCACAACAATTACAAGCATGACAGAGAGAGGAGTAGTACAAGAAAGGTTAAGTCAGCTGCTGAGCATGGAAGAAGATAGGATTCCAGTAGGATTTCACCAAGAAGTACATAAATCAAGGGAAAAATATTGGAATGACTGAAATATCAATAGAAAAATTTTCAAGGAAGGAGACCTAGTCCTACTGTATGACAACAAGTTTTTTCAACATCCAGGAAAGTTCATAATGCATTGGTTGGGACCATATGAGGTCAAGACTATTAGAGACGGAGGAACTATATAGTTGCAGGATTTGGAAGGAATATAATTGAGGGGAATGATCAATGGGAGTCGAATGAATATATACAAGGACAATCGACCACCCACAACTTGAAAGTTACCATGCATTAAGAACCAATGAAAAAAAACAAAGTCCGCACGCACAGGTCAGCAAGTTAGCATGACGAAAAATAAAAGAGTCTGTGCACATAGGTCACCGAGTCAACAAGACTAGATAAGAATATTACGCAAGAAGAAAAGGGTATCTAAGAAAAGGACTCCGCACGCTCAAAAATCCCAGCGCACCAGAAAAAGGACCGACGTTCGAAAAACACAACAATTTAGAAAATGACGGTTGTGGAATTCATGTGCCAACTGGTGGCGGTTGTTGAAATTGTGACAAAAACACGGAATTCTGTATGCAGAGGTAAATAAATTAGTGTGATGGAAAGGGAAAATTATGAAAACAAGATGCATAGGAAAACAATTAACAAGTACAAATTTACCACATGGAGGACACACAACAAAAAGTGAATAAAGGACAACTATCAGTAAGAAAGAGTTGTCACTTCATCATCCTGCTATAAAGTTGGAAAAATGGGGGAAATAAACTCATCGTGTTAATTGATAAGGAGAGGAATGCAGAGCCAAGAGAAAGAGTGATAGAGTGGGACTTCAAGCTAGCATCCATCAAGTTTAAATTTATAGTCCAGATCTCATCACAATGTCACTGTTAGCACCATAATTTTCATAGCTAAGGTTAGAGGTTTGTCAACAATTTTCAAAGTCATGCCTATTAACACCCATATTGCTTTTATGCTTGGCATCATCTAACATCTCCAAGGGTCAGTTTCAAAAGGAAGGTTTTCATTTATTATTTCCATTTCCATTTTCAACTGTGCGCTGCAAAATTTTCTACGTGTTGCGTAGAGCACTTCACCGCGCAAAGGATTATGTCGTGCAATGGATTTTCGTCGTGCAGTGGATTTCGTCACACTGTGGATTTCTATCATGCAGTGGATTTTCGTCGCGTAGTGGATTTTTTTGTGCTGTGGATTTCATCACGCAATGGGCTGTCGCGCATGGGATGTGTTGGACACACCTACCACACTTAGAGGGGGGGTGAATGAGTGTGGGGCTCTTTTTCCCAAAACTGCCCTCTTGCACAAAAACTCATCAATTAGCATTCAACATTTATTC
>JZKD02S2182111.1:131668-149331 GCA_000966675.3 Picea glauca
GTGCATGGTGGTTTTTATGAGAAAAGATGAACCCAACAATGAAATAAATGAAGAACATAGGCCAAGAGAACCTAGAGTGCCAAACCCTAATGTTGTTGTCTTAGAAGAAAATCTTGAGGAATAAAATTTTGAAAATCTTGATTAGGAAGAAAACATCATCCAAGATGAGATTTTGGAATCTGTACAGATGGATAAAGGGGAATCATCCTTTTATATTTTTAATGAACAAGAAGAGTCTGATATTTTGCAAGATTTTTTTTTCCAAACAAGAGAAAAGGAAAACAAGTTCAAGTCAAAAGAAGCTCCAGAAAAGGAAAATATTAAAGGAAATCAAGCAGAGAAAGAAAATAAAGAAATTGTTACGTTTGAGGTAAAGACTCCATAACAGATGACTTATAATGTGATCGATGATTTATCTAAAATTATAATTAGTTTTCATTTTATGGAAGTAGTTAAGATACCACAACAAAGGGAAAACTTGTTAAGGATACTTGATGACTTAGATACAAGAATATAAGTTGTCGTTATAAATTCCAAACAAAAATAAAACTCCTCATCAGTCAAGTCAAAAGGTAAAGTCCCACCGTTCTACATTACCATAGAAAATCATGATGTTGTATTGAACAATTTTTTGGTTGATAGTGGGGCTACCAACAACATCATTCCCTTATCAGTAATGCAAGCATTGGGAATGAAATGTACAAAGAAATTTGAGACAAGGGAAATCATTTATGCTATTGAATCAAGAAAGGTCCTAGCCTATGGGGAGATTAAATATTTTTATGAATGGATAATTGCAACTTCTCACATCATGACAGTTTTTACAATTATAGTGGTAGATATGCCTCTGGCGTATGGAGTTGTTCTTGGTAGATATTGGTGTTCATTGATTGGAGGTTATTTCATGAATGATGGAAGTTGCATGATGTTTCCTCACAAGGATGGAACAATGGTTAGAGTTCTCAGAGAAGTAAAAAAAGATCTTTCCTTCATGAAGAAAGAGAATGATTTAATGTGCAACTATCTTGATGTTGCAATTGGAAATTATGTCGGTCTTGATCTAGAATAACTTAGCACTCCAAAACAAGAAAAATATATCTCCTTTCAATGTTATTGGAATATGTCCTTCAATGGTTCCTGTGAAAAATTAAAGTTGAGAACTTTCCGATTACTGGTGATTCCAAATTGATCATCAATCATATCAGAAATAAATACAATATGAAGAATAAAAAATTAAAATTTTATGCAAGAAAAGTTTTGGAGCTCATGGATTCATTTAACACTTCAACTCATCTTTTATCCTGAGAAAAAAGAACTTGATGAACGATGAAGATCTGTTTAGAAGACTGCCACCAACGGTCAGGGTTTTCTCAGACCAAACCTTCCAAGGGATCTATGAATCTGTATTGGATGACAGATGGATCAATCATTCTATTACACATGGAATTTACTTAGTAGCTGACCTCATGCCGATGTCATCACAACTTCTGACTCTTGTTTGTACACCATGCTGAATTGGAACTTTGACACATAGTTCGATATAGTGCATTACATGTGGGTGTTATCATGGCTTTCTTACATAATCCCGTCGTGTCCTCCACGTGGAATCCTTCCACATGTATTGGATTATGTGGCCTCTCTAATCCTATGCCATCATCCCTTCCTCTTGCTCTACTCTGTTGTTGTGCTGAACGAGTCCCATGGCTTAAAAATTAGTTCCTTTCACACAGTTCCACAAATCTTCCATTTGCATCCAAACTAAGAGCCTTCACTCTTTCATTATAAACTCATAAAAGTATATTTACTTTATGCATGTGATATATTTTATTTTCTTCATTATATTAATGTATCACTCTTTCTTTGCTAACAAAACCTTCACCATAATTTAATCAATGCAACTTCCTTTGATTCTCTACAACTTGGTCATCAAACACTCTAGTAGAGATCTTGTTGAAATTTAATCAACACACAGAGATATATAGATGCATGAGGACCTTCTAGACTTGCTCTGCCTAGTTTGATTTGTAACATGAAGCTTCCTATGTCTTCCTCAGAGTCGTGTATGGTTTAGGTTCGATCCTTGGACATGGAATCACAATCTTCCTTCCTTCATCATTGAAAATGATCAATCTCTCCCTGCTTGCGGCATGAATGACATCCAAGAATTTCTTCATTTGACATCAATGATTTTTTTTTTCCAACACTTCTCTAGGATGAGGAACTAATATGTTGATGGATGTAGAATACCCGACAACTGAATTATTTTTATGGTTGCACGAGTGAGCACATTGAGGAGTAATGTGATGAAGTACATGTATATATGCTAGGACATATATTATGATTCTTGTTGATTTAGACACTATGTATGTGCATTTTATTTAACATGACATTTAATATATTTGTGATTGTGATGATTCTTGTTAAGTGTAGGAATATTTTGGAGCTATTGTGGAAGGATAACTACCAATGGTTGAAAACATCAAGAAGAGCATAAATGAAAAAGGGATTTTGTTGAAATGTTTTTGAAGGGACTTTGAAAGTTCCCATGAAGCATCACTGATGAGGTAATATTAGAGAGGTTGTTGGCAACTAGAACATGTATAATTTTTTCATTCCAATGTGGAATATGGTTTGAAAAGGATTGGGTAAGAATCCCTTTTAAAATATTTTATTATTTTAATGATGTGCATGTAATTTTGATTGGAATTTTTATGCCATTGGCACCCAAGCTGGGTAAGATTCAGGAAATAATGATATGAATAATAGAGAGAGGAAATCTCTACTAGTCAAGGATGATTAAAATACTTGCAAGAAAACTTAGGAACCGATAGTTTCATGGATACATTGACCCATAAAAAGTGATTTGGAACAAAAGTGCTCATAGGAAGCACATTGAAATTGAATGCATTGAGGAAATGCATGTTTGCATGAGAGGGAAGATGATGGACTTCCCAGACGGAAGGAGGGCCTTCCAATACTCTATCGGAGGTGTAGAATGAAAAAGAGAGTAATTGGGTGGCCATATATGTTGGCACCCTGGTTATTAGTGAAGAAATAATGTTGGAAGGCATTCATATGAAATTTTATTTTCATATCATGGTGTGATGATTTTAGGTTGTGGTCATCTCATGGTGGGAGGAATAGTCCTATTGTAACAATGAACATGGATAGATGATCCTTGTGGTGAGAGGTTGGATGAGTTCTAACACTCCATGGAAAGAGTGCCTAACATGAAAGGTGGTAATCTGAGATCAATGCAAGGGTTCATTGTATGTCAATGTGTCCATAGATGTTGGCACATTGGATTAAATTCATTTAATAGTTGATTGATTTTTAGAAAATAAAATTTATTGGTATGCTAGAATGATGCAAGTGTAGGGAAAAGTTAAATCCCTTTATTATGTCACGGAATGGATAAATTTAATTTTATTGTTAGTATGCACATTTTTGAAATTGTTTATGAGCCACTGCAAGTGTGCAATGAAAGTATAATGTGCATGAGAAATAGCAAGTGTTTGGTTGTGTGAGTGTTGAAACTGCAGGAAAGAAGGGTATTGGATAGGGCAGTGTTGTAAGCCCATAAGGAAGACCAATGTTTGTTGAGCCAAACTATTATGAGAAGAAATATCTCATTCTTGTGAACTTGGTTCTGTGTGGAACATATTTGAAAATGAAAATGTGGAATTAGAAATCTACAAGTAATAGATTTGAAAATTTTAATAAATCGATGATAGTATCTCATGGTTACTTTATGAATGTGATACATATGATATGAAATATGTTCCATGGAGGGAAAAATGGTGGTTGTCAAGCTAGAAATAATGGAAAAAGGCTATTGTTGTGACATGAGAACCCTATGATAATCCATGATCGCCATAGAAGATTTTATGTTTTGGTAACATAGGCCGGAGGGACGCCTCGGCTTAAAGACTTGGTAAAGTTTTAGAAAATCATTTTGTGCGAGAAATCCTTGGCAAGGTGAGATGGATCACCCAAGGGAATTTATAGCTGAGAAGGGGATGCCTAAGCACATGCATGGAGGGTGAGTGGATTCAAGGAAGACGCGACTTCGATAATTATTGTAATTATTGGTTGAGATCATGAACACAATGGGTATGTCAAGGAAACAATGGGCCAAGTTAGTAAGATAAGCGATTGGATGTGGATGCATGAAATTGCACAGATAAGTATTGTGTTGATACAAATATTTCCTCTTGAGTTTTGAACAATACTAAAATATTTTTTTATGAAATTTTGATTAATATTGTTGTTGTTTGAAATTATTGTAGGAATGTGACAAAGGACAAGAGTTTGGGAAAGGACTAGACCAAGAAAAGGAAAACCTTGCCAAAGAAACTGAAAGATGGGGGCATGACTAGTTTTGTTGAGATGCAAAGAACACCAAAGAAAATGTTCCTTTAAGGTGGAGGGGATTGTAACACCCCTGTTTCCACCAACTTGTAAATATAATTATATTTCTACTAGAAGACTATGGATAGATTTTCTATGTGTGGATTTTGGGGAAATACTGAACCTTTTCTAAAGAAATTAATGTGAATATTTATGTTATTACTGTAAAAATGAAAACGTTGAATAATTGTTGAAGGTGTTTCCTATAAAAATTATGATGTCATGAGAGGGAATGGTGAGGGGAACCATGACTGGATGAGAAGACCACCTCCAGACAATACTTTGCTGAATTAAAATGATCAAACCCAAAACTGTCCTCTACCCCAGAAAAATTTAATTACTAGTCAAGATGGTGGTTGGTTGGTCATCCTCATAAATCAATGAGAGTATGGGCATAATACCCATCCAAACGTTTCTAATTTGACCCACAAATTGGAGGATTTGACCCACAAAATCTTGTTGTAGAAGGAAAGAAAAAGAGGAAAAGCATGGGTAGAGAAGAGAGGATACACATGATTGAGTATGGGGACCAAAATCCGAGTGGAAAAGAGTGTAAGAAACTCTTCTGGTTATGAGAAAATAGACAAAAGAAAAGAAATATGTTTTTTTGGGTGTAGGAACCATTGGAAACTATCTTCAAATCAGGTTGATAAATGACGCTATGCAATTTTAGTGATTGGTTGAGCAATCACAAAGGAACTAAGAGGAGAGGGAGTTGAGGGACTGTTGAGCAATGAAAGGCCTCCCATGTGCTGTGTATGACAATTGTTGTATCTCTTTATGGAAAGAGCAGACCCCTTTCTTAGTGGATTGAAGTCTTGGATTTTTGAGTTCCAATAGGTGAAGGAGAGTGGCCTTCATCTTTTCTCATGTGATGAGAAACGAAAATTCCTCTCATGAAATCATACTCTGGCTAGGGGGTGGCCAATTTTGGAAACACCAAGAGAAGTTTTTCCTATGGTTGGGTGGAAAGTGGCACACCCTTCAATAGTTTCCAACAATTTCTAAATTACAGATAAGTGTTTTCTATGCCTTGTAATGCCATGGAAAGTTTACTAAATATTATGCAATTCATGTACTAATTATTTGAATATTTTGTTTTCTTATTCAAATAGTGAAAATGTCACTCTAATTATTTGGATGACTGTGAATTTGAAATAAGATATGGAAAACAAATTTTATGTTGGTTTTCTACCTGTCTTTGTTTGGAAAGGGAGGCTATTAGTAAATGTTTGTCACTCAAAGTATGAGTAGAGTGTTGGATGGTCATTGATAGTAATTTGTGTAGACAAATCCCCAAATATCAGTAAGTTCAAGCCACTAAATTTCTCATATATCAGCTCGGTAATTAGGAAAATGCAATTTTGTTAGAAACTTGAAGGTCAGGCAACTAGCTTTGGCCTCTCTATTAATATGGAAAATCTACTAGACTCAGAATTGGAAGGAATTTCAGAACCCTGTTTTTCATTAAGAAAATAAGACAAATATTAAAGAGAGGCAAATTATTTTAAAATAATAATAAGAAAAGAATGAGAAATGAAAATTCAATTTATTAATTGGAAATAAATGAAACTTATAATTTAATGCATTGTGTTTAATTAAATTTCATGAGTATATGGTAAGAAAATATTTTCTACTGAGAATTACATAGTAAATTAATGTCCAAAGGGGAAAGAACTAGAAATAGTAATTATTCCTTGAAAATAGAAAAAAGATGCATGTAATTAGGAGATTAGTAAATTCTACTAAAAACATAGTTTTACCATGGTTGATTTTATTTCCAAGAAATGTAATATTCCACAGAATAATTTAAACAAATAATTTGCATAAATTTATAAATGTAAATGTGTAATTCTATAATTTTTGGATAAAATTGAGCGAATGGTAAAGTTTGGTAACTACTCGTTAATTCCCAAATTTGCCATTTAAATGTTCTAATACTTGAATAATAATGATGGAAACAATTATAATACACCTAGAAATTTATGCTTGGTGCGTGAGTAATGGAAAACTTGAAACCTTTCCCTTTCTATGCAAAGAAATAAATTTTTACTAAGTTTCCTAATTTTAAGAATAATTCCCTTCACAAGAAACCCCACACTCCTGGAAGGATTTTGGTAAACATATTCTTTTTATTTATTAAAGGCCTAGGAAATATACTTTCCTCCTTTCTCTCAATGTATAGATATTTATATTAATATCAATATCAATCCATCAGAATACAGGGAAAGGAGAAAACATTTAGAGTGCGACAACCAATGGAGTTTTAAACATTACAATATTAAATATCCATATTAAGATCCTTTCAGATTATAGCCATCGGAGTAAATGAAAAGGAGTGTTTGAATGAAGAGAGAAGTTCTTAGAGTGATGGTGTGATTGTTAAAAGTTCCCACCTATATTTTATAATATCAAATTAAAATTTGCTCATTTGTAGTTGGTTTTCAGACAAATGAGAGGAGATGGCACGAGTGTTAAAAGGTACCACCTATATTTTATAATATTAAATTAAACTTTTCTCATTTTTCATTGGTTGTCTGAAAAATGAGAGGAGCATGTGTGATTAGACTCCAAAGAGTTCAGAGTATGACTCCGAAGAGTTCAAAGTACAATAGCTTGAATATTGTAAGGTTATACAATATATAATATTGCACGTGAAAGAGGTTTGAATTTCTTGAAATAATATATTATATTAAATACATTTGAATTCCTTTTCTTTATATATATAATTACATGAAGACTTCAATGAGAAGTCATAACCCAGGGTCTGTGATTTATATGCTAATAAAGGTTATTAAACCTAAGTATATTATAGTTTAATTAATTATATTAGAACACAATATAATTATGTTACAACATAATTAATTAAATTTTAAGATAATCATTACAAGAGTGGTATTTAAATTAATACCAAAACCATTTTTGGGATGTATAATTCCAAAGGGAAAGAGATGGAAAGTAAATCCTCATTAATTACTAGTCCATAATTATTAGGCTAAGTACAAATGTATTTATGGAGGAGTAATTAATTAGTGAAGACTAGTTATCCCTAATGTGGATTAAATAAATAAATACTGAGGAGCAGTATTTTAAGAACATATTGATTAAGAAACTTAATTAATCAATAGAAAATGGAAAAATGTCAATATCTAGTCAAGCGAGCCTTTGTACCATATGATGACATGACACATCGTAGTGGGTCCACATGTCAAGTGGATATTTATCCATATGTCACGTCAAGAGACAGGTACAAAACAAAAAAAATGACTAAGGTGGCAAGCAAGAATTCAATATCAGTAGTAGATCCTCATAGGTCCCACATAAGCTAAGTGTAGTTGGAGTAGGAGAAGAGTCATTAAACATCGTGCGAGTTGGCGACTCCAAAGTAATTAGAGTTGTTGATTTTTGAATCCCGAGGGCCATCGGATTTGTAGGTTAGATCCTTTAGAGTGTGTGTAGTCAGAGAGAGTCTATCAGAGTGGATTAGGTGAGGAAATTTTTCTAACCCCAATGGGAGGAATCTAATGAAGAAACAAATATTTGTACCAATAGATGAGGGAGTTAGGTGGGCCAAGTGGAATATTCTACATCGGTGCCATGTAGGATGACACAAGTGATGGGGAACCATGTGGTTTCCACATGGAACTAATATGGACTCCATGAACGAAAGTTTAGAAACTTTGGGAGACTTTAAATTCTAATACATAGCTCAATTATGAACATGATTATAGTCTTTGGAAATATCTTGATGAGAAGAAGACAAGGGTAGCATCTATAAGAGGATTTGAGATGATTGAGGAAAAGAAAAAATTTAATACCCCATCCCTTAAAAACGTACTTAGGGGGTTGGGTGTGTTCAATCAAGAGTTCTCTACTATAGTCCTTCTTGGATGCATATTCCAAGAGAGGCATGCCCCCCTCTCTCTAGTATACATTGACCAAATAGTTTCCCTTTTGTTGTGTGATGTTATTTTTAGTAGCTTCTCATTTCATTTCATGTTCATTTCTTTATGCTCTTTTATTTATGAAAGTGTGGTTTCCTTACAGAGTTAGGCATTGAAGAATGATTTTATTTAGTAATACCAAAACCAGTTTATGCTCTTGCTTGTCAACCAAACGAATGTGGTTAATAGTTGAAACATAAGTCCATTTACCTTAGTTGAATTTCGTATCCTTTTATTTCTGCAAGTGTGATCAAATGAGTGTGGTGTGCATCAACTATCTGAATGTTTGTTAAACCTAAGAATACAAGATATAGATGAAAAGTCATAGGACTCAACCTACAACATAAGATCATCTAATTTTAATTCATGTTCTTGACATTTTTGGTTCAACTTTATTATCTTAAAGTTAGTTTCCTACTCCTGGATATATTGTTTTCGACATCTCACAAGATTACAAGATCCCAGGTTGACAATTTAATGTAAAGCAATTTAAGCAATTGAATTTGCTAAAACTTTTGGTGCCATTGTCAAGGATATGCTAAAGGGAATAGGAATTGGCAATTTGGTTTCTGGTCCTTTCATTTAAGTTTTATGCATGGAAAGGGGAAAGATACTCATGTCAATAGATGACCTGGTGACAACAAGGTCTTAGTAGCATGAGGCATCCAAGTACATGATTTCCCTTGAAATTTGTTTTGTAGAAGTTATATAATTTTTTACTCAAGAGAACCCCCCCATATACTAATCCATGTGAAAGACATAGATTATAAATGAACAAGGATCCTTCAAATAAGATCAAGATTTGTTGAGTAAAGAAACATGTTCCTCCAAGAAATATCTCAAATCCTAGTAGTAGAAGGAAACATATCGACATCTCAGTAGGAGAAAATCCTGACAACCATTAGGAACATATTTGCATCTTAGAAAGGGACAGAGGAGAAAATGTTCCATGGGAAGAAAGAATATCTACAAGCTTTCCCTAATTCTCCTTATAAATATAGACAAGAGATCAAAGAGCCATAGAAAACATTTGATGGAGAGCAAGTATTGGAACCTGATATTGAATAGTTTCTTGCAAATTTGTACCTGTATCCTTTGTGCAAGAGCCAAATGTTCGAAGATCTATAGGGTATGATAAAGGAGGAGATGCTAGCAAATGATACTGATGAAGAAGATAAAAAAAGGAGTATTGGATACATTAAAAAATGACTCCACACAATCAACACTTCTTAGCATCAAAACAACCAGATCAACTAGCCTCTCATATCAAGATAACCATCAAGGTATATTTTCTATGCTTGGATATGAGTGTATTCCTAATATTGTTGTGCACATGGATTCACTGGAACTACTCCTATACTTGAGAAGAGGATCTCCTTTTTCTCAAGTAGTGTAGGGTAGTGAATAAAATTTTAAACAAATGTTGGTTGTAAGTATAACTCAATAGCCTAGTTCAATAATAAAAAGGAGCCATTTCTAGATATCATCATCAGATCTCCTGCAACCTAGATATCCTTCATACATGATGTACTTATTTTTTTTTGTTTAGGCTCAACTTCAGTGACGCATCACCCCTACATCAACAGGGTCTTCTTGACCTCTTGGTCTTTGGATCTTTCTACTTTCCTGAAACGAAATGGCTCTTTATTTCCCACTAGAACCCTAAATACAAATAATACCACAGGTCCTTCTTAGAAGTTACGCTTGTGTGAGAAATCACTAGGCATGAACCTCAAATCCACGTGACCACTCGACGTGACCATTGACTTAACCCGAAAAGGTATTTCATATTTCACGACTTTGTGATTTCTATTATGAGTCCCCACCGACTCCTCTGATTCCTAAAACCCCGAAATGGGCTAATGGGTATTTAGCTCCTCCCTTATGCCTCTATCATATGACCTCCAGTCAGGGCCTCAGCCCTCACCTCCGAGTGCGTTGGAATTTTGCGAATCGTGAGTTCACGATGTGACTCTTATCCTTTTTCCTGAAGTCCAAACTCGCGACTTCTTATCCACAGATCAACGGTCCTGAAAATTCCATGATATAATGATCTAGATCGTGTCGGGACTTCATGTATCGGGGATTCTCGAAAATGAATTCCTCTACACTTTCGAATCTTGAAATGCCGAAATTCAAAGTGCCAGATCAACGGCTCTCATTGATTCTGATATAACGACTAATACCTCTCCTGATCTTGCGAGTGTTGAAAGACACTCGACCTAAACCTCTCTGCTGATCTACTAGATCCAACGATCTACGGAAAATCGATGTTTCTCTCTCCGAGAAATTCAACCATCCGTTCAAGTTCTCAAAGATCCCTGGCCAAACAACTTGGCGTATTTCCTCCTGAACTTGGCTTCTGTGAGGTGACTTTAGCCTTTGTCCTTCCTTTGAACTTTTGAAGACTCTATCCTTCCTGAACTTAACTTTTGATGCAAACTCGAGGATTCTAAGGAATCTTGCATGCACTCTTTGCGGACTTCACGATAATCATTGATTATCTGAACTCTCCAACTATGTGCACTCTTTGCAACAATAGTTATTCCACCACTCACAGGGTTAGAAAAGTCTAAGACTTCAAACTGCCTGCGCACACCTTGCACGATTCTGTTGGCATAAGAACAACTCTATCTCTCCCGAGGTTTTCTTTTGAGTTAAAACTCATAATCTTATCAACACACTCCTTGTTGGCTTTCACTTCACTCCTTCCGGGAATTCTCAGGAAGAGAAACAATTGAAACTCATACTCTCCTTCTTACAGACTTCATACATTCAACATGAAATCACACACATAAAAGCATTGAAACAAATGCATAATAGAGCATATAAGAAAACTGTAAACATATCATTCAATAGATGCAAACAATAACCATGACAACACCATGACATTGAGAGAAAGAATTTTTATATTAACTCAAGTGCTTCTGTACATGGGTTCTACAACAACAACTATATTCTTATACAACTTCTAGAATTCTCCATTCTCCTCTGTTCTCCTATTCTGTCTCTTTCTCTGCTACCTCTCTTCTACCTTGAAATTATGATACAATACAATACATACGAGGGAGCTTTTTAGATTTTTCCCTCCTACTACTCGAGCTATCTAATCGAATTAAAGTCTACATCTACTTTACATTCATTACATTAATTGGTCACAATCGACAGATGAGAGAAATTCTCAAGATTTGCGTTACAATATTCAAACCATAAAAGAAAATATATCTTTTCAGATATTACATTAATGTCCCATCTGTTTGAAATTCAAAATATGTTCAAAATGAGCGTTGGTGCATATCCAACTGCCCTCCATTTTTGCGCTTTCTTATGATGCTCCTGCATCATACTCCTTTGGCTGAAAAATTCATGGAATCCTGTCCATGAGATCTTGCACCGTCTGTCCATGTTTCTGGATATCCACTTCTCTTTCCCAACTGGAATCCTCAATCAAGTGTCCTTTTCACTTTACCAAATATTCAAGATATGTCTTCCTCCGAGTCTTCTTACCAAATTTCTGGTCAATTATCTTTTCCATCTATGGATTTTCAACTACAAGCATCTATTTGACCCACTGGATTTTCTTCTGACTCTCTGCTCCATCTATTTCATCTTCTTTGTAAGGATACAGATTTTCTACGTTGAATATGGGTGATATGCCCACATCATATGGAAATTCTATCCCATAAGCATTTGCCTCAATTTTTCTCAAAATATTACACAACCCTATCTTTTTCATCTTCAGTTTATTATATGTTCCCCTTGGGAACCTTTCTTTTCTTAGGTTTGCTAATACTAGATCTCCCACTTTGAACCAAAGCTCTCTTCTATGTTGATCTTCTCTACGCTTGTATTCCTGGTTGGAACTCTATAACTGCTCTTTAATCTTATTGTGGAGCTCTTGCATCTTTGCTGCAAAATCTTCCCCTCCAGCACTTCTGAATTCATTTTTCTCTAAGTCCCTCAACTCAGATACTCATCTCGGCTTCATTCCATACATTATATGGAATGGGCTCTATCCTGTGCTTCTGTTAGGTGAGTCTTTGTATCCAAATTCTTCTTGCAGCATAATCTGATCCCACTGACTGTGTTGTTCATCTACCAAACTCCTCAATAAATCCCCAAAACTTTGATTTACTACCTAAGTCTATCCATCCGTCTGAGGGTGATATGCTGAGCTAAAAGATAAATTAGTCCCCGGCTTCTTCCATAGTTTTCTCCAGAAATGACCAACAATTTTTTTATCCCTTTCCGAAACAATGCTCTTGGGTAAACCATGAAGTCGAACAACTTCTTTGAAAAAAAGATTTGCAATGTGTGTTGCATCATTGGTTTTCTGTCATGGAATAAAATGTGCCATTTTTGAGAATCTATCGACTACCACGAATATGGAATCACAACCTCTCTATGTCATTGGTAGTCCTAACACAAAATACATGCTTAATGCATCCCACAACCTCTCTGGTATTGGAAATGGTTGATACGATCCTGTATTCTGTCTTTTCCCCTTTCCATGCTGACAAATTCTACATTGGTTGCAAAATTTCTGCACATATGTTCTCATCCCTAGACAATAATACAAATTGTCCAGTTGTGCAAATGTTTTATCATGGCCGAAATGTCCAGCCAATCCTCCACTATGCTTTTCCTTTAGAATATTCTCTCTCATAGAACTCCTCGGGATACACAACTAATTTCCTTTGAATAGTAATCCATATTGAATTAAATATTCAATTCATTGGCTTCTGTCTCTCAAAACAAGATTCTCACATGCTTCATAAGAATCCTTGAAATCTAAATCATCTCTGTACATTTCCTTAAGGCTATCAAAACATAAGGTCTTCACACGAAACTCCTGCAGAATCAAGAATTTCCTTCTCAATGCATCAACAACCTTGTTAGCATTTCCAGAAATGTTCTTTATAACAAAATTAAATTTCTACATATATTCAACCCATTTTGCATGATTCTGGTTCAGTTTCTCCTTTCTGGTTATAAACTGTAAATCATGGTTGTCGCTATACAAAATGAACTCTTTTAGAACCAGGTAGTGCCTCCATTTCTTCAATGCTTGTATGACTGCATAGAATTATTTATCATACATGGAATATTTCATCTTGGTCTCATCTAGATTCTCACTGAAGTATGCAATTGGTCTATTGTCTTGACTCAAGATTGATCCAATCGCAAATCCACTTGCGTCACATCTCACTTGAAATGTTTTACCGAAATTTGGTAGAACCAGAACTGGCTGTTCAATTATCTTCTCCTTTAACAACTTGAAACTTTTCTCCACTTCCTTTGTCCAATGAAAAGATTTATGTATTTTCTTGACTGTGTCCATCATTGGTGCACAAATTCCACTAAAATTCCTGATGAATTTTTTGTAAAAGCTGGCTAATACATGGAATCTTTTGACTTCAAAGATATTCCTTGGCAACGACCACCCTTTGATTTCTTTTACCTTTTCAGGATCCATCTTCAACTCATTCGAGGACATCACAAAACCCAAGTAAATGAGTTACTTCTTCATGAAAGATGACTTCTTCATATTTATGAACAATTTCTCTTGCTGCAACCTTTTCATTACTAGAGTTAAATGTATCAAGTGTTCCTCCTCAGTCTTATTGAAGATCAATATATCATCAATATACACAATCACAAATTTCCAAATGAAATCTTTCAAGACTTTGTTCATCAATCTCATGAAAGTACTTGGTGCATTCGTTAAGCAAAATGACATGACAAGCCATTCATACAACCCTTAATTCATCTTGAATGTCGTCTTCCATTCATTACCTTCCCTCATTCTAATCTGATGATATCCACTTTTCAAATCAATTTTTGAAAAGAACTTTGCTCCACTCAAGAAATCCATCAAGTCATCCATCTTGGGTAAAGGAAATATGTAACTGATGGTGATTTTTTTTATATCCCTTGAATCTGTACACATTCTCCATTTACCATCCTTCTTCAGACTTAACATTGTTGGCACAACACATAGACTCAATATTTCTCTAACCAACCCTTTTTCCATCAAATCATGGACTTGTTTCTTAACTTCTTCATTCTCCTGTGGCGTCAATCTGTACGCTGATTTGTTTGGTAAAATCACTCCCGGTATACGGTCAATATGATGGCTTATACTTCTGATTAGCGGTAATGAACAAGGTAAATCGTCCACCACTATATCAAAGAAATTCTCCAATAGTTCCTGAATTTACTCAGGTATATAATCCATTGAATTATTGGTCAAGATGACTCTATGTTTCCTTACCACAAAAAACTACATTTCTTCATCTTTCTTTACTTTATCCAGAAGTTCCTTCCCACTCATGAGAAGTATAGTATTGCTTGTTTCTTCTTTCACCTTCGTATCTTCAATTGGAAACAACATATGTGTCCCGCCATTCTTCTCTAAGGTATAGGTATTCTTTCTTCCATCATGAATAACATTTCTATCATATTTCCATGGCCTTCCCAACAAAATATGACAGACATCCACATGAATAACATCACATAATATCTCATCTCTATAACACCCTATCTTAAATTCAACTAAGCATTGTTTAGTGACTGTTACCTGATGTCCTTTTTGCAACCAAAAAACCTTATATGGGATCGGATGAGCAATTGTCTCCAATTCCATATTTTCCACCATTTATGTGGATATAAGATTGTCTATACTTCCACTGTCCACTATCACCTTGCATACCCTATCCTTGGTCTTGCAAGCAGTTCTGAACAAATTGTTCCTTTGGATTGGATTCTCTACCTCTTTCTCTGGATTCAAGATAATTTTCCTTATCATTAATGATCTTCCACCTTCTGCATCCTCTACCTCAACATTTTGCCTTTGCGCTTATGAAATGTGAGCTTCGCCTCCTCCATCTCTTTTTCTATCAGGACATTCAAAATATTTTTGTCCGATCTTTCCATAGAAAAAACACTTTATCTCACCATCTCTGCCTCTTCCTCTTCCTCTTGCTCGAGGAAAAGTGTTCATGTCGGCATATTGTCTTCCCTGTGAAATTACTCCCCTTTCTGGGTGGTTATGAGGTTTCTTTTCATCATCTTTAGGCTTCTGTACTCTATCTTGGGCAAATGATTTTCCTCTACTCCGACTTCTACCTCTGCACCTCTGACCTTTCTTTCGGGCCAATTTCGCTTCCGCCTTCAGAGCAATATGATAAGCATCTTATACAATCCTCATTGTCACCATGATCATTTCATCCTAAATCTCATATCTCAGGCCATTCATGTATTTGGAGACCTTTTCATCATCAGTCTCATGATGACCTACTATGATGTTTAGCCTGTAAAATTCCTCAGTGTACTCCTTCACTGTCATCCCTTTCTACCTCAAATTTTGCATTCTTCGAAATAGATTGATTTGATAATCTCTGGGTATGAATTTGGATTTCATCTTTGTGACCATCCTATACCAACTTTTGATTCTTTGTTTTCCTTTGCAACGCCTGTCAGCCTACAGTTCATCCCACCATGGTGTTGCATGTCCTTTTAGTCTAGTAACTGTATGCTTAACTTTATTATCTTCTTCAATATCTTCATAATCGAAGTATTTATCTAGAGATCTAAAATAATATAGCATCTCCTCAACGTCTAAGTTTCCTTCATACATCGAGATGTCCATATTTTCCCTGGCCCCTATTATTGCAACAAATTTGAATAGGTGTTCCTCTGTAGCATCTTTGGCTACAACATATTCTTCGACTCCAACTTCATTCTCATTCTCGGCCTCATTGACATCTCCAGTGTCAGGTGTTCACCTATGTGTTGTCTCCATGGTATCTAATCGAGCACGAAGTTATCTCATTTCCCTTTCCACAGCTGGATCGGGCATTGACATTTCTTGACATCTTCTTGGTGGCATTGTTTCAATCTGTCCATGCAAAATTCAATTACAACTGTTCCTTGTCTTCCCTTATAGAAAACAAAATTTGTTAGCTAAGCTCTAATACCACCCAATGAAGCACCCCTACCTCAGTAGGGTTTTCTTGACCTCCTGGTCTTTGGATATTTCTACTTTCTTGAACCGAAATGGATATTTAGTCCCCATTGGAACCCTCAATACAAATAATACCACAGGTCCTTCTTAGAAGTTACACCTGTGCAAGCAAGCACTAGGCATGAACCTCCACCCCACGTGACCACTGACTTAACCCGAAAAGGTATTTCAGATTTCATGACTTTGTGATTTCTATTGTGAGTCCCGACTGACTCCTCCGATTCCCAAAACCATGAAATGGGCTAACAATTCTTTAGCTCCTCCCTTATGCCTCTATCATATGACCTCCATTCAGTTCCTGGGCCCTCACCTCTGAGTGCATTAGAATTTCATGACTCATGAGTTCACGATGTGACTCTTCTCCTTTTTCCCGAAGTCTGAACTCGTGACTTCTTATCCATAGATCAATGGTCCTAAAATTTCCATGATCTAACGATCCAGATCATTTAGGAATTCACATATCGGGGATTCTCAAAAATGAATTCCTCTACAATTTGGAATCCCGAAATGCTGAAACTCAAAGAACTAGATCAACGTATCTCATTGATTCATATCTAATGGATGCTACCTCTCTTGAGCTTGAGAGTGTTCAAAGACACTCGGCCTTAACCTCTCCACTTATCTACTGGATCTGACGGTCCATGGAAAATCGGTGTTTCTCCCTCCAAGATATTCAATCGTTCATTCAAGTTCTCAAATATCCCTGGCCAAATAACTTGGCATATTTCCTCCTGAACTTGGTTTCTGTAAAGTGACTTTAGCCCTCATCCTTCCTTTTAAATTTTGAATACTTATCCTTCTTGAATTTGAATTTTGATGCAAACTTGAGGATTCTAAGGAATCCTGCACACACTCCTTGCAACCTTCACGATAATCATTGATTATCTGAACTCTCCAACTCTATGCACTCTTTGCAACAATAGTTATTCCACCACTCACAAGGTTAGAAAAGTCTAAGAATTCAACCTGCATTTGCACACCTTACACAACTCTGTTGGCATAAGAACAAATCTATCTCTCCTAAGATTTTCTTCTGAGGTAAAACTCATAATCTTATCAACGCACTCCTTGCGGGATTTCACTGCACTCTTTGTAGGAATTATCAGGAAGAGAAACAATTGAAACTCGTACTCTCCCTCTCATAGACTTCATACATTCAACATTAAATCATACACATAAAAACATTGAAACAAATGCATAACAGAGCATATAAGCAAACTGTAAACATACCATTCAATAGATGCAAACAGTAACCATGAAAACACCATGACATTGAGCCAAAG
>JZKD02S2182111.1:150296-179900 GCA_000966675.3 Picea glauca
TACTCTTGGGTAAACCATGAAGTCAAACAACTTCTTTGAAAAACAAATTTGCAATGTGTGTTGCATCACTGGTTTTCTGACATGGAATAAAATGTGCCATTTTTGAGAATCTGTCAACTACCACGAATATGGAATCAAAACCTCTCTTTGTCCTTGGCAGTCCTAACACAAAATCCATGCTTACCGCATCCCACGACCTCTTTGATACTGGCAATGGTTGATGCAATCCTGTATTTTGTCTTTTCCCCTTTGTGTGTTGCAAATTCTACATCAGTTGACACATTTCCGCACATCTGTTCCATCCCTGGCCAATAATACAAACTATTCAGTTGTGCAAATGTTTTATCATGGTCGAAATGTCCAGCCAATCCTCCACTATACTTTTCCTTTAAAGATTCTCTCTCATATAACTCCTCGGGATACACAATTGATTTCATTTGAATAATAATCCATCCTGAATTAAATATTCAATCCATTGGCTTCTGTCTCTCAGAACAGGATTCTCACATGCTTCATAAGCGTCCTTGAAATTTGAATCATCTCTATTCATTTCCTTCAGGCTATCAAAACCTAAGGTCTTCACACGAAACTCCTGTAGAATCAAGCATTTCTTGCTTAATGCATCAACAACCTTGTTAGAATTTCTAGAAATGTTCTTTATAAAAAAAGTAAAGTTCTGCATATATTCAACCCATTTTGCATGCTTCTAGTTTAGTTTCTCCTATCTAGTTATAAACTCTAAAGCATGGTTGTCTCTATACAAGACGAACTCTTTCAGAACTAGGTAGTGCCTCCATTTCTTCAGCGCTTGTATGACTCCATAGAATTCTTTATCATACGTGGAATATTTCATCTTGGTCTCATCCAGCTTCTCACTGAAGTATGTAACTGGTCTATTGTCTTGACTCAAGACTACTCCAATCGCAAATCCACTTCCGTCACATCTCACTTGAAATGTTTTACCAAAATCTAGCAGAACCAGAGCTGGTTGTTCAGTTATCTTCTTCTTTAAAAAATTGAAACTTTTCTCCGATTCCTCTATGAAATGAAAATATTTATGTCTTTTCTTGACTGTGTCCATCATTGGTGCACAAATTCCACTAAAATTCCTGATGAATTTTCTGTAAAAACTGGCTAATCCATGGAATCTTCTGACTTCAAAGATATTCCTTGTCAACGATCACTCTTTGATTGCTTTTACCTTTTAAGGATCCATCTTCAACTCATTTGAAGAGATCACAAAACCCAAGTAAATGAGTTCATTCTTAATGAAATATGACTTCTTCAGATTTATCAACAATTTCTCTTACTGCAACATTTTCATTACTAGATTTAAATGTCTCAAGTGTTCCTCCTCAGTCTTACTGAACATCAGTATATCATCAAGATACACAATCACAAATTTCCCAATGAAATATTTCAATACTTCGTTCATTAATCTCATGAAATTACTTGGCACATTCGTTAAGCCAAATAGCATTGTTATCACTGAAATTTCGTCTGCAAATGGTTACAGGAATCCAACATCTTCAAACATCTATGAGTTCACCCATGGATCAAAATTACCAAAAAAACATTCCCAAAAGGTCCAAAACTATATAACCAATTATAAAATCAAGATGCGCTATGACTACATAGGGCGCACGTGCACATGCGCCATCAATAAACGTAGGAAAAGCGCACATGTTCATGATGCGCGACTGTGGACGCTAAAAGCCATGCACATCTGAGAACGACACATTTATGATGTTGGTCGGCCTCCCACCGACTTCTGGTTCAGCTTCCAAGTCGATTTGACATCCAAATCTCGGCTGGATCCGATTGGGTGGCTGGTCAAAGACCTAAAGGTGCCCTAAACAACCCCTTTTCACACTAAAAGCTGGTTGCACAATACCTCAAAGTGGTGCTATAAAACAAGGTCATGGGTGCACTACATTTTCAAGGAATTCATTTGCAAGGTTATGTTACTGCTATTCTCTTGGGGAAACCTCTTTTCTCATCAACAACATACTATCACCATTCCATTTGGGCAATCCACATCACCTTTTGAGTGGGTTAGGTTGGGATTCTTTCACCATTTCTTTCAAGTTTTCAAGTTGTAAGAGGAGCTCAATCATGGGGGTCCAAGAGCCCTCCCTTGGAGGAAGAAGGGACCCAAAGTCCCCTTTCTCTTTGGTGTTTTCTTTTCACTAATACAATCCTTTCCATTGGTGACATGCGTCTTGTTTGTTTCTTGTTCTTATGTCCTTATGCACAATAATTTAATTGTTTTTCCTTTCCTAGTTTAATTCTTAGCTTAGTCTTTTATGTTTATTCTTCTAACCCTTTCCTTTACTGTTGTCTTTCTTAGCTAACCCAACTAAGCTTATAAGCACCTCTGTTTTTCTCATTTAGGTGACAAAAGAGGTGCAACAGGCATGAAAAGCCATTCATAAAGCCCTTCATTTGTCCTGAATGTTGTCTTCCATTCATCACCTTCCCTCATTCTAATCTGATGATATCCTCTTTTCAAATCAATTCATCCATCCTGGGTAAAGGAAATATGTACATATGATTATTTTGTTTATAGCCCTCAAATATGTACACACTCTCCATCCACCATCCTTCTTCGGACTTAACATTGTTGGCACACCGCATGGACTCAAGCTTTCTCTAACCAACCCTTTCTCCATCAAATCCTCAACTTGTTTCTTAACTTCTTCATTCTCTTGCAGAGTCAATCTGTACATTTCTTTGTTTGGTAAACTCGCTCCTGGTATAAGGTCAATATGATGGCTTATACTTCTGATGGGTGGTAGCGAACAAGGTAAATCGTCCACCACTATATCAGCGAAATTCTCCAGCAGTTCCTGAATTTCCTCAAGTAGATCATCCATTGAAGTATTGGTCAAGATGACTCTAGGTTTTCTTACCACAACAAACTGAATTTCTTCATCTTTCTTTACTTCATCTAGAAGTTCCTTCCCACTCATGAGAAGTATAGTATTGCTTGTTTCTTCTTTCACCTTCTTGTCTTCAATTGGAAGCAACATATGTGTCCTACCATTCTTCTCTAAGGTATATGCGTTCTTTCTTCCGTCATGAATAACATTTCTGTCATATTTCCACGGCCTTCCCAACAAAAGATGACAAACATCCATGGGAATAATATCACATAAGATCTCATCTCTATAACCCCCTATCTTAAATTCAACTAAGAATTGTTTAGTGACTGTTACCTTATGTCCTTTTTGCAACCACAAAACCTTATATGGGCTCGGATGAGCAATTGTCTCCAATTCCATCTTTTCCACCATTTGTGTGGATACAAGATTGTCTATACTTCCACTGTCCACTATCACCTTGCATACCCTATCCTTGGTATTGCAAGAAGTTCCAAACAAACTGTTCCTTTGGACTAGATTCTCTACCTCTTTCTCTAGCTTCAAGAGAATTTTCCTCATCATTAAGGATCTTCCACCTTCTGCATCCTCTGCCTCAACATTTTGCCTTTGCGTTTTTGAAATGTGATCTTCACCCCCTCCATCTCTTTTTCTATCGGGACATTCGAAATATCTGTGTCAGATATTTCCACAGACAAAACACTTTATATCACCACCTCTGCCTCTTTGTCTTCCTCTTGCTTGAGGAAAAGTGTTCCTTTTGGCACATTGTCTTCCCTGTGAAATTCCTTCCCTTTTTGGGTGGTTATGAGGTTTATTTTCGACATATTTGGGCTTCTGTAATCTATCTTGGGCAACTTCTTTGCCTCTGCTCTAACTTCTACATCTGCCCCTTTGACCTTTATTTTGGGCCAATTTCTCTTCTGCCTTCAGAGCAATTTGATAAGAATCTTCTACATTCCTGATTGTCACCATTCTCATTTCATGATGAATCTCATATCTCAGGACATTCATGTATCTGGAGACCTTTTTATCATCACTCTAATGACGACCTGCTCTGATGTTTATCCTGTAAAATTCCTCAATGTACTCCTTCACTGTCATCCCTTTCTGCCTCAAATTATGCATTCTTCAAAACATGTTGATTCGATAATCTCTTGGTATGAATTTGGCTTTCATCTTTGCGACCATCCTATCCTAGCTTTTGATTCTTTGTTTGCCTTTGCAACTCCTGTAAGCTTGCAGTTCGTCCCACCACAGTGTTGCATGTCCTTTTAGTCTAGTGAATGCATGCTTAACTTTCTTATCTTCTTCGATATCTTCATAATCAAAGTATTTATTTAGAGCTCTAAACCAATTTAGCAGCTCCTCAATGTCTAATTTTCCTTCATACATCGGGATGTCCATCTTTGTCCTGGCCCCTATTCTTCCAACAACTTTGAATAGACGTTCCTCTGCAACATCTTTGACTACAACTTCTTCTTTGACTCTATCTTCATTCTCATTCTCGGCCTCACTGACATCTCTAGTATCAGGTGTTCACCTCTGTGTTGTCTCCATGGCATCTAATTGGGCACATAGTTCTCTCATTTCCCTTTCCATGGCTGGATCGGTCATTGGCATTTCTTGACGTCTTCTCAGTGGCATTGTTTCAATCTGTCCATGCAAAATTAAATTACAACTGTTCCCTATCTTCCCTCTATAGAAAACAAAAGTTTTTAAGTAAGCTCTGATACCACCTGACGCAACACCCCTACCTCAGCAGGGTCTGTTTGACCTCTCGGTCTTTGGATCTTTCTACTTTCCTGAACCAAAATGGCTCTTTAGTTCCTACTGGAACCCTCAATACAAATAATACCACAGGTCCTTCTTAGAAGTTACGCCTGTACGAGCAAGCACTAGGCATCAACCTCCACCCCACGTGACCACTGACTTAACCCAAAAAGGTATTTCGGATTTTGAGACTTCGCGATTTCTATTGTGAGCCCCCACCAACTCCTCTGATTCCCCAAACCCCAAAATGGGCTAATGGGTCTTTAGATCCTCCCTTATTCCTCTATCACATGACCTCCAGTCAGGTCCTGGGCCCTCACCTCCGAGTGCGTCAGAATTTCGCGACTCGTGAGTTCACCATGTGACTCTTCTCCTTTTTCCCGAAGTCCGAAATCGTGACTTCTTATCCACAGATCAACAGTCTTGAACTTTCCACGATCTAACAATCCAGATTGTGTCGGGACTTCGCGTATCAGGGATTCCCAAAAATTACTTCCTCTACACTTTCGACTCCTTAAATGCCAAAATTCAAAGCGCTAGATCAACGACTCTCATTGATTCAGATCTAACGGTTTCTACCTCTCCCGATCTTGCGAGTGTTGAAAGAAACTCAGCCTTAACCTCTCCATTGATCTACTCGATCCAACGGTCCATGAAAAATCGATGTTTCTCCCTCCGAGAAATTCAACCGTCCGTTCAAGTTCTCAAATATCCCTGGCCAAATAAATTAGTGTCTTTCCTCCTGAACTTGGTTTCTGCGAGGTGAATTCAGCCCTCGTCCTTCCTTTGAAATTTCGAAGAATCTATCCTTCCTGAACTTGAATTTTGATGAAAACTCGAGGATTATAATGAATCCTGCATGCACTCCTTGCAACCTTCATGATAATCACTGATTATCTGAACTCTCCAACTCTATGCACTCTTTGCAACAGTAGTTCTTCCACCACTCACAGGTTTAGAAAAGTCTAAGACTTCAACCTTCCTGCGCACACCTTACACGAGCCTATTGGAATAAGAACAACTCTATCTCTTGTGAGCTTTTCTTCTGAGGTAAAACTCATAATCTTGTTAACGCACTCCTTGCGGGATTTCACTGCACTCTTTGTAGGAATTCTCAGGAAGAGAAACAATTGAAACTCATACTCTCCCTCTCACAGACTTCATACATTCAACATAAAATCATACACATAAAATCATTGAAACAAATGTATAACAGAGCATATAAGCAAACTGTAAACATACCATTCAATAGATGGAAACAGTAACCATGACAACACCATGACATTGAGCCAAATCATTCTTATATTAACTCAAGTGCTTCTGTACATGGGTTCTACAACAACAACTATCTTCTTATACAACTTCTACAATTCTTTGTTCTCCTTTGTTTTCCCATGCTCTCTCTTGCTCTGCTACCTCTCTTCTACCTTGAAAATTATGATACAATACAATACATACGAGGGATATTTTTCAAGTTTTCCCTCCTACTACTCCAGCTATCTAATCGAATTAAAGTCTACATCTACTTTACATTCATTACATTAATTGTTCACAACCAACAAATGAGAGCAATGCTCAAGATCTGCATTACAATCTCCAAACCATAAAAGCAAATATATATTTTCAGATATTACATTAATGTGCCATCCATTTGAAATTCAAAATATATTCAAAATGAGCGTTGGTGTGTATCTAGCCGTCCTCCGTTTTTTCACTTTCTTATGATGCTCCTACATCATTCACTCAGTCCTGAAATCAGTTCTTTTAAAGCATGTAACAATGTTGTCCCAACAATAAAACATATGACATTCAACCTAATTCAATAGTTGGCTTTCATCCTTCATTCCTCCAAGATTCCATTACCAACAACACTTATTTTACAATTTAGAGGTACAAAGTATTAACTCTCATCTTTCATGATCCAAATTCAAGTATCATCATGCATTTATTTTAGCATTATCTAGTTATCCATGAATTTCCTATATAAACTTAAATGGATCCCTTGCAAATACTGGTAATTCTCATAATTCTGGTGATATTTTGATTTTATCAAACACGTTTTCTATAGTATTTTTGTATGACTTCAAATCCTAAGATTGCTCAAAGTTTGTGTGGTAGATGGACACTTCCATAACTTCTGGTAAGCCATCAACATGAGCAGAATATCAAATTATTGATAGAAATACAGAGGTATGTATTACTGAAACTAGAGAGAAGGAAAGTGAAAATAAAATAAGACATCTCCAAGTCACAACTTATTCTTTATCCATTCAATTTAGTTGGAGGATGAAATGATGATGAATCTCAGGAAAAAAATATCCTCGGCCTGTTTATGAAACCCGTGCCAAAATAGAGGCATATTTTTGAGGTCAATTGTGAGAAATTTAAGGAGAATATTGAAAATCTACTACATGGGTTTTGTGGGGGACGAGCCCATTTGGGTTCTTCATAAATGGTTTCCCAAAATTATGAAGTTCCGGGAGATATTATGGATTCTTTCAACTGATATTTCCCATAATTATCATTTCAAACGAATTTGAAATCTCTGCTCTATGTTTTTTGTTAGATTCGTGAGAAATGGATCTATGAGATCTTTATTGAATTGTATCTGATCAACACTCCAATAATTAGGAATCAGATCCTGATTTCACGCTTCAAGTCATGAAATCATGGAGGTTTTTCAAAGCGGAGAAGTCATAGAGCAATCATTTGGTGAGGAACATTTGTGTTTAAAAACTCTCCAACGATTCACTGCTGCCACCCTGGAGCATGGAATGTGGACTCCAGTTGCACCAAGGCCTAAGTGAAGTGTGTTAATGGATAGAAAGGTTTTTTTTGCTACAAAGGAGAGAAGGTTAATTGTTTTCCAGAACTCAATATTCGTTGAAAATTTTTCTGCAACACTAGAATTGGAGTATGGTCGAATGAACATCAGGAGTCGCCCCTAGAAAAGGAATCCAAATGGGGGGAATTGAGTTACTCCGTGTTATTCCATGGATTTTTTCTTGAATAAAAACCCAATTCCATATTCTTATTTGGCTAGGATTTGTTGTAGCATTCAATCACATTATGAAGGAAGATATAAGAAATCTCCATACGCTGCAACATATGTATAATGAATGGACATTTTTTTTTGGATTACAATTGATCTAGTTTAAATGGTTTTTGCAAAGGGTGATTTGAGGATAGCTTCTTTGTATGAAAAACTACTGGTATCTGATGATTTATGGGCCATTGGTGAAAAAATTAGAGCTCACTATGTTGAAACTAAAGATTTGATACTGCATGTTGTTGGACATAAATATCTACTTGACGATGATCCATACTTGAAACAACGACTCAGATTTCGTGAATCATACATTACAACGCTTAATGTTTGTCAGGATTATACTTTGAAAAGAATTAGAGATCCCAACCATCATGATAATCTTAGGCCTCATTTGTTGAAGGAAATTTCAACCAAATCGGCAGATGAATTGGTAAAATTAAATCCAAAAATTGAGTATGCGCCAAGACTGGAAGAACATAGGTTTTATGCTCTCAAATTGTCATTTTACAGTTAAAATGCAAGTCACACTTCAAGAAATTCAGTTTCATGGAGGTATTTTAAAGAATTCAATTTTGAAACATCTTCTTGTTGCTAAGCCATATTTCAGATATAAAATTATAGTTTGTTATGAGTCTATTTCTCTGTTTGGAAGAACATGGTTTCGAGAGCACAACAATTGAAAATATTTTGAAAAGAAAGGGAAAGCGTGTCGATGGTTCTTGGCTGTAATTTACTACATATGACACAGTTTATGATGCAGTGAATTCTATGGTTCAGCGAAATGTAGGAGTACTATTGGTTGTAAATCCAGGAGGGGAGAAATCAATTATAGGTATTATGAAAGAAAGATATTATCTAAGAAAGATAATTGTACAGGGAAGATCTTCGAAAAAAAAAAAAAGTTGGGGGATATCATGATGGAGGAAAATAAGCTTATAACGGTAACTTATGATACAAAGGTATTGAAGGAAATAAAACTTGTGATACAAAGGTATTGAAGGAAATGGAACTTATGATAAACAATCGTATTAGGCATAGCCCTGTTGTTGAGAGTAAACACATGCTTATCAATAGGAGACATCATTCCCAAATAGTGATGAGACAAAACCATATCAAGAGGTGAAAATATTTTCTCATGCATGTGGATGAATTTGTTTCATACATATTAGTAAGTCAGAGATGTGTGAATTGAGGATGATGGAACTTTCCATTGAAATAAATCCAATCCCACCTAAAAACTCAAGTAATGGTTAGTACATGAGGTCCTAGATAAAGAACAATTTCCTATGAATAATATGTCTATTAAAGGAACTCAAGAAGGGTTCAACAAAACAACAAGAAATTAGAGCAATAAATCAAGAAACAAGCACAATGTTCAAGTGGATTGATTTTATGGAGGTCTATGCTAGGGACCTAACCCGCACAATGTTCAAGTGGATTGATTTTATGGAGGTCTATGCTAGGGACCTAACCCCTCACGTAGGTAGAATACTATATTTTCATGTAATAAAGGTCAATATTAATAAAGCCTAGCAATAAGGAAGAATAGGTCCAATGTAAGAAGACCTAATAGAAGCTTCTGCTTCTAGAAGGATCTTCCTCTAGATAGTTCTTTTGATAGACATATTTAGTATAAATAAGAGTCAAGGGTATGAGAACACTTGTCTTGGATATTATTGTAATAGAGCTCTGCTCTACTAGAGGTTTCCCCCTTGAAGAGGCAAGTGAACATTGATCTCAGTAATCAAAGTGTTCTTTCTGGTATTATTATGGCATCATTTTGTTATTATTGTGGTGTTGTTCTGGTTATATTGTTGTTCATCTACCATTTCTAGCTATTTATTTATGTTCTGCATACTTTTTATATCTGGAATATTACAAGTGGTATCAGAGCACCTTCCTTGGAAGGAAATTGTGGGTTCATAATTTTCAGTGTAAAGATGTATTCTGACATCTTTAAGATACATAGATATATCGTTATGCACATAAACCCGTGGTCAGGGATTCATACATGCAGGAAATACAAGCGGTACTTAAACACACATTTGTTGGCCCTCCCTTGTATGATCTAGATTATTTTCGGCACAAAATGAGAGCGGAGATATAATAAAGAAATGTACAGAGATAACTCGGATATCCAATATTATAAAAGAAAATGTATCAGAGATGCAACCATAAACACAGATATGCAATAATACACAATTTTCTATTAATGAGCGAAAATGTACAAAGACTGTAAAGTACAGAGTGAAAGACTCGCTAGAATGGTGGCAACTTGTCTCTAAGAAGAGATGTGACAGATAGTCACATATGTAAGAAGATGATTTTACAATGAGGCTCCAAAGACATTTTTATCATAAATAAAATCCAAAACCCTAACCCTAGAATATGAAAAACCAACAATTTTGTGGATCCCATTTTGGGTAGTTTGGTGTATCAACTTCTCGGGGGCATAACTTTGGTATACGATCTTCGTTTGGGGATAAAGATAGCTCGTTGGAAAGGTATCGTCGAGGAGACTCATTTTGCAGGCTCAATTATAACCTTTAGCTATAATTGAGAAGCTATATCCCAAAAAACCATCATTTAAGCCCTCAAAATGGCCCCGTAAGTTAAAAACTACTAAAAATAGTAAATTGCCAAAATTGTCAGAAAACTATTTTGAGTGAGTTGGAAAATGTGGGTGGCCATTGATATCCACCTCGATAAATACTCCCTCCTTAGGAAGCAATGGTCTCCATTGCGTTGATTTCCCAGGGTAGAGGGAAAAGAGTTTTCTGAATTTGCATCTTAATGAGTTGCTTTCCTTGTTGGAGAAGTTGTGCTTCTTAGATTTTTGAAGGTTTTCACAAACCTATGGTTGGAAGGGTTGGACCTTTTTAACCATTCTGGCTACATGATATGTTTTTGTGCAGAAAGAATGTCTGCGATTTTCTTCAGTCTTTTCAACCTTCTTCTGTTGGATAGAAGGTGCTTGGGCCAAGGATGTAGTGGTTGCAGTATCCTTCTGTCCACCTTTTGAACAGATTGTGAAGAAGATAAATTTGTTAGTATGAGATACTACATTGCAGCACTGTTTAGGTGGGACAATAGTCAAAACCACCTCTAGTATCCTGTAGAGATGACCCCCCAGAGTAATAATGACTCTACGGGGTTGAGACTCATAGATAGCATGGCGCTTCCACATATATGGATGGAAAAAGAGAACATTACAGAGATCCAATGGGGCAATGTCACATAATACCTCATCCTTGAAGGGTTGGATGTCGTATGAAAATCGACACTACTGGTTGACACAAAGATCTCGTCTCTGGTGAAGCCACCCAATGTTGTATGGTTGTGGGTGTGGTGTTGTCAACAATCCCAATTGTTTGATGACCTCTGCTGATACGAGGTTCTTTTGGCTTCCTTTATCAACAATAAAATGCAGTTGAGTCCCCTTCACCCACATATGTGAATGAAAAATGTGCTTCCCCTCTTTAAGATATGTTGGTTCTTCTGGTTGAATTTTTGCGGTCGCAAAAATAGCAGTGGCGTCTACTTCGATGATCTTTCTTCTGTCAATATTTTCTGAATCAAGGTTCAGTTCCTTGTCTTTGATTTTAGACATCAATGATTATTTTGAGCGATTCATCGGTGTTGTGCCAGGGGATTTTGTGGAAATTGAACCATTTTCCGACGTCCTTCTTCGTCTTCCCATGACCCTTCTTTTCTTGTGGCTTGGACTGGTTTTCGGGAGACTATTTGTTAGGGCCGTCTTTATCATACTTTGGTTGTTAAGGATTTGCAGAACCAAACTCCCGTTTGTTATAGTGATTAAATTTCTGTTCTATTTTAACAACATAATGATAATCAACACCAAGTGATGAGATGTCCAAAAAATATATTTCAGTTTGGATGTATCTGTGTAGAGCCCCATGGTATTTCAGAAACAAATTTCGTTCAGAGCCTTTGATACCCATATTGGTGCACAAGGTATGGAATATATTGGTGAACTCCAAAACTTCTTGGGCCCTCTATTCTTGTAGTGTGGTCCATCTCATATACTGGTATTCATAGTTTCCAACATGGTAATATTGTTCCTTGACCGCATCCATAAAAAAATCCTAAGTGGGATTGACCCGATATATTCCAGAATCCTCTGTGGAACTTTTCTCCTAGTAAGTTTCCCACAAATGTTTGACATGGGGGAGAGCCTTAAGGAGTGTGAAGGTGATATTTTCCCTGTCAGAAAAATGGTGAACAAAGAAATAAGCTTCTATCATATTTAACCATTTGTCTAGGGCATCCACATCTATCTGACCTTCAAATACAGGAATATCAAAATTAACCTGTACCTTGAAAGGTGAGGTGCCTCCAAAGTGGTCACTTGATGAATATGCACCTATTTTTATCGACAGGTGTTGAAGGATGTAGGAAAAAATATCCATCATTTCGTCCCTATGTCGCATGAGAGCTTGCTCAAGAAACAGATTAATAGAATCTTTTTCTCCGTCGTTTTTCTTTTCTTTTGCCATGGAGGGTTTCTTGGGTGTACGAGAGCGATTGTCCTCAAGAGAGACAAGCTCAAGACCCAACTTGATATACTTGGACCTTGTCGGGGACATGCACTAGAAAACAATCAAGAGCAGCCTGCTATGATACCACTGATCTGGATTATTTTCGACATGAAATGAGAGAGGAGATATAATAAATAAATGTACATAGATAACTCAGATATCCAATATTATAACATAAATGTATCAGAGATGAAACCATAAACACAGATATACAGTAATACACAATTTTATATTAGTGAGAAAAAATATACAAAGATTGTAAAGTACAGAGTGAAAGACTCGCTAGAATGGTGGCAACTTATCTGTGAGAAGAGATGTGATGGCTACTCACATCCGCAAGAAGATAATTTTACAATGAGGCTCCAAAGGATTTTTCATCATAAAGAAAATCCAAAATCCTTATCCGAGAAGATGAAAAACCAACATTTTTGTGGATCCCATTTTGGGTAGTTTGCTGTATCAACTTCCCGAGGGAGTAACTTTGGCATATGATCTTCGTTTGGGGCGCATGATAGCTCGTTGGAAATTTATCGTTGATGAGATTAATTTTTGGTGTTCAATCAGATCCTTCGTCTATCATTGGGAAGCTCAATCCTGAAAAACCTTCATTTAGGCCCTCAAAATGGCCCCGAAAGTTAAAAACTACTAAAAATAGTAAATTGCCAAAAAAATTGTTTTGAGCGAGTTGGAAAAGGTGGGTGTCCATAGATTTCCACCTGGATTATTGTAACCCTTGTTGGTACCCCTTCAAGTGGTAGCACATCAAACAACACCTATATACATATCGACCTAGATCTCTTGAATCCCTCCATAGATAAACCAATCGACCACCTGACTGCTATAGTGTCACCAAGAACAACACTCAGGAAGATACTCTCTAGTACCTAGGTAGTCGGGTAGTACGGCTGAGGGAATGGTCTAGCCTCCTTAGTTGGTGCCCTGAGATATTGGGATGAGTATTGTTGTTGGACCCCGCATGTATATCAGAGAGCTATAATACAGGGAAAACCTTTGTCTGTTGAACCCTTGAATACCCAACCCTTGGGACGGAAACAAAAAAAAAAAAGGCAATATCTATTGCGGCGCAACTGTGTCTCTTGCATTCGAGTTGAGAAATTTCTACACATTTCTTCTTGTTAAGAATTTGGGCATTTCATCACTGTAGTATTCTTCAGATTGGATTATAACTCCACAATATTCTTCATATCAGAGTAGTCATACCGTTATTCGAGACCTATTCCGTTGGATTTCTCTCTTCGCTCTTATTGTAGTCATACCCATCATTTTTCAACAAATTTTTTTTCTTGTGGACCCAACCCCTTCCAACACCCTTATTTCATATTTACTCCATTGGATTCCACTCTTCACCCTGATCGTTGTGATACACTTCACCCATAACCCATTTTATTTGTGGTCCCACCCGTCCCTTTTCGTGTTCCCTCATCATCATCCCATACCCATAGCCAATACTTGGGAGCTCGCTTCACTAACTTGCACTCTAATTTCACGGGAACCCAACAAGAAGTATGACAGTTCAGTGCTAATATTTCCACCATCAATCAAAATATGCATTCCTCCATCACCGCCTCAATTGCGAAACTCAAAGAAGAGATCAAACAAGAAATTACTACCCATCTTGAATCTATCACTACGATGATTCACGCCAAGCTGCATATCCTTGCAGATATTCCCATATCTAACCCACCTTTGCATACCGAAGGTGAAACTTCCTCTCATTCCCATAATTTTCATCCCCATCACTTTAAACGTGACCTATCCCTTTCGCGTGTGGATGTGACCAAATTTGATGGATCGGATCCCATTGTCTAGGTAACTCAAATTGAACATTATTTCTATTTGTATGGCATTACGGATGAGTTTGCCAAATTCTGGTATGGTGTTCTCCATCTAGATCAAGAACGTTGGAAATGGTGGAAATGGAGAAAAAATGCCCGCCAAGGGTATGTGGCTTGGACACACTTTGTGGCAGAGCTTTATGAACACTTTGATACTGACACCAGCCATTTAGGCTGTTTGACAAAGTTGAAACAATCTGGCACCGTGGAAGACTTTATAGTTTCTTTTGAGCGACTGGATTTTCATACAAAGTGCACGTATGATGATTTTTTCCGAGAATGTTTTATCTGTGGCCTCAAGGATGAGATTCATGGTCATGTCCTCATGGCTCGGCCTCAGAGTTGGGTGGACGCTACTAAAAGAGATAAGGAAGCACAACATGTTGTCTCTTCTCGAAACAAAAAACCTTCCTTTATTCATCGCACTAAACCAATAAATCCCACTCCTTCTTCTACTCCACTAAAGATCCAGAAATTGACCAAGGCTGAAATGGATGAACTCCAGCTCAAAGGCCTTTGTTATAATTGTGATGACAAATATTTTCTGGGACACAAGTGTAAGGAACAAAATATTTTTATGGCCATCTCGGAGGATGTTTCATAAGAGGATGTTGAGGTCCCCTTGTATCTGTGCCACCTTAATCCACTGGCATAACCCCTCCCTCAGACCCTCCATAAGAACCATTCATTTCCCTAAATGCTCTCATTGTCTTCTCTACTCCCCAAACCCTCAAGCTAATTGGTTACACCAAGCATAGGAAGGTCATCATTCTTTTTAATAGTGGAAGCACCCATAATTTTATTTAACGCTGCATTGCCCAACAAACTAATTTCTATATCCGTGTAGTCAAGAGTTTCCAAATGGTGGGTCCATGAAATGTGGAGGGCGTTGTGAAAATGTGCATCTCCAAATTGGTGAATACCATCTGAAATATCATATGTTTGGTATCGACATCAGAGGTTGTGACATTGTGTTGGGTGCAGAATGGATAAAGACTTTGGGTCCCATTCTCATGGATTTTAAGGAATTAACCATGCAATTCTACCAAGAAGGCCAACTATATAAGTTCCAAGGCATCACCGTCGGTTCCTCAGATATCACTAGTTCCCATCGCATGGAAAATATGCTCAAAAAGTTCATTATGGAATTATTGCCCAACTCCATGCCATACAAGAAAATGAGACACTGTATGTGCCGTAGGACCTACAATACATTCTCTCTAAACATCAAATGGTTTTTTCCACTCCCCAAGGACTCCCTCCTTCCCGTGGTGTTCATGATCATTCCATTCACCTTGTCCTAGGGAGCCTTCCTCCCAATATTCGTCCCTATCATCACCCCTTTTCCCAAAAAAATGAAATTGAGAAAATGGTTCAAGAACTGATCAACGCAGGTGTTATCTTCCCTAGTACAAGCCCCCAGTATTCTCCTGTGGTCATGGTACTCAATAAATAAGGTTCTTGGTGCATGTGTCCCTAATTTCGCGCCCTCAAAAAACTCACAATTAAAGACAAAATTCCCATTCCTTTCATTGATGACCTCCTTGATGAATTAAGTGGTGCCCAGTTCTTTACTAAACTTGATCTTCGTTCTGGCTACCACCAGATCCATATGAAAGAGGTAGACATTCCTAAGACTTCCTTTTGAACTCATGAGGGCCACTATGAGTTTTTCCTCATGCCCTTTGGCTTTTGTAATGCTCCTTCCACTTTCTAGAGCCTCATGAATCATGTATTCCATCCTTTTCTCCGTCATTTTGTCTTAGTTTTATTTGATGATATCCTCATCTAGAAAAAAACCTGGACAACCCATATTGGTCATGTGGATCGAGTTCTCCATCTACTCTCTCAGCACCAACTTATCCTCAAACAATCTAAATGTGCCTTTGGTGCCTCAGAAATCGAGTACTTAGGTCATCTTGTTGGCAAGGTCGACGTCGGGGTGGATCCTATAAAAATTTAAGCTATGCAAGATTGGCCTCACCCAAAGACTCTCAAAAGACTGTGGGGATTTATGGGTTTAATAGGTTATTATCACAAATTTGTTAAGAATTATGGAAAGATTGCAACACCTCTCACTGCACTCCTTAAAAATAATTCTTTCACTTGGACTCCAGCTCCTTCTCAGGATTTTCAAACCTTGAATATGGTCATGTGCACCACTCCATTCCTGGCCCTTCCTGATTTCACAAAGAACTTTGTCCTGGAATGTGATGCTTCTAGGAAAGGAATTGGCGCTATCCTTATGCAAGAGGGTCGGCCTTAGGCCTTTACCATCAAACAATTGTCTGAGAGAAATTTGGGAAAATCAATCTATGAAAATGAAATGTTGGCTATTCTGCATGTCGTGGATCTTTGGTGCCCTTATCTATTGGAAAAATGCTTCCAAATTAAGATAGATAATCAGAGCCTTAAGTATTTTCTGGAACAATGCCTTTCCTCCCCCGAGAAACAAAAATGGGTGACTAAGCTATTTGGATATGATTATGAGATAATTTACAAGAAAGGAAAAGACAATGTGGTTGCTTATGAACTTTCCAGAAAATATGAAGATGAAGGATCCATTTTTTCTCTCTCTTTCATTGTACCATATTGGCTCTAAGCTGTTCACTAGGAATGGCTACAGGATCCCAAAAATTCACATCTGATACAACAATTGCAGTTCAATTATCCAGTTTCCCCAGGGTACTCTTGTCTTAATGATGAGCTTCGATACAAAGGTCATTTGTATTTAAGTAAACAGTCAAAAATTAAATCCATGGTACTTTCTGAGCTTCATGCTACACCCACAACTGGGCACTCAGGGTTTACCAAAACCTATGACCAGGTCAAACATTATTTTTTCTAGGAGGGTGTGAAATAGTACGTTCATAATTTTGTGGCTAAATGTGATGCGTGTCAATGCAACAAGGGAGAAATAGTTAAATCTCCTGGCACACTACAACTGCTTCCGATTCCACCTTCTATTTGGCAGGATATCTCTATGGATTTTATTATAGGCTTACCTAAATAGGGAAATAAATCAATCATCATGGTGGTAGTTGCTCATCTTTCCAAGTATGATCATTTCTATGCTCTTCAACACCCATTTACAACATCCACTATGGATCAACTTTTCATAGATCAGGTCTTCAATATTCATGGCATGCCACATTCTATTGTTTCTAATCGCGATCCAAATTTCACCAACAATTTTTGGCAAGAACTGTTCAAACTACAAGGAACCCAATTTCATGTCAGCACAAATTATCATCCCCAAACTTATGGTCAAACGGAAGTTGTAAACAAATGTTTGGAAACATATTTGAGGTGTTTTGCATCGGAAAATAAGAATCAATGGGATCAATGGTTACCACTAGTTTAATGGTTGTACAACACTTCATACAATACAACTACGTGCATGACTCATTTTGAAGCAGTATATGGACAAAATCCACCTTTAGTTATCTCATATTTTCCAAGTGTCTCGAAGGTCCAGGCGGTTGACCAAACGTTTACAGTTCATGAGGCTATTCTACGTACCCTTAAAGAGAATTTGGTCATGGACCAGAATCGCATGAAGCAAGAAGTAAATCAAGGTTGCTCTGAATGTCAATTTGCAAAAGGGGATCAAGTGTTTCTTTGACTGCAACCTTACAAGAAAAATTCCCTCAAGGTTGACCATTGTCAAAAACTGACACCCAAATTTTATGGTCCTTATACCATTCTCAAGAGTGTGAGACAGGTGGCATATCAGTTAGCTTTACCCAATCATTCTAAGATCCATCCTATTTTTCATGTTTCCTTCTTAAAGAAGGTGATTGGAACTATGTGCCAAAATAAAACCAACCTTCCCGAGTTGGATGAAGAAGTATCTATTTGGCTACAACCACAAGCAGCTTTGGACCAGCGTGAGTGTCGATTGCGTCAATGAACCATCAAGGAAGTGTTAGTCCAGTGGAAAGATACAACTCCAACAGATACCACTTGGGAACCAACTACCATTCTACAACAATTTCCCCATCTCAAGCCTTGAGGAAAAGGCTATTTTTAAGGGGGAGGACATGTTAGGGACCTAAACCCTCACATAGGTAGAATAATATATTTCCATGTAATAAAGGTCTATATTAATAAGGCCTAGAAATAAGGAAGAATAAGTCCAATGTAAGAAGACCTAACAGACGCTTTCTCTTCTAGAAGGATCTTCCTCTCGATGGTTCTTTTGATAGACATATTTAGTATAAATAGGAGTCAAGGGTATTAGAAATCTTGTCTTGGATATTATTGTAATAGAGCTCTTCTTTGTTGGAGGTTTCCCCCTCGAAGAGGAAAGTGAACATTACTATCAGTAATCAAAGTGTTCTTTCTGGTATTATTCTGGCATCATTTTGGTATTATTGTAGTGTTGTTCTGGTTATATTGTTGTTCATCTGCCATTTCTAGCTATTTATTTATGTTCTGCATACTTTTTATATCTGGAATATTACATCATATTTCAAGCAATCATACCTACAATTTGGAGAAAATATATTCCTAGTATTGGTTTAGGTACATGGATCAAGTGTGACTTCTCTCATTAGACACAATTGTCTAGAACATATTAGAAAATTTTCGTACTTTAGTACATAGGTCATGTTAAAATATTTACTAAATACAAAAAACATACCAAGTTTTTTGGAAATACTTTTAATTGGGAACGATGTTGAAAGAACTATGACAAAAGTTCTAATGCAAAAGCTTCTTGACACAATTTTCAATATGATTTATGAAGAAAGGTTTTTTCATTTAGTAGATATGATTATATCCTCTGATTCATGTTTAATGTTAAAGGAAAGTACCATAATGAGTTTGTATTTATGCATGTGCACTAAATAGAGAACTCCAAGAGTCAAGATTCAACTAGCCTATCCCCTGTCTTTTACTTGTTCATACTTTATATCCCTCCATAAATATTTCATAAGCCTTCATGAAGATACCCCTTCCCCTACTTCACATGCATGAGGACATGCATGGTTTTGAGTGTGGGGAGGGGTGGATATGTCCTTTCCATTAAAACGTTCATAGAAGAAGATCATAAGAATACTCTTTGATTCACCATATTCTTGAAAATCATTTTTTTTCAAATTCAAGTGATTTTATGTAGCTATAGAAAGGTTGTTACAACCATATTTTTATTCTCAGGGATGATCTTTGCACAACATTTGCAAGCAGAGGAGGCTAAAGTAAAAATATTTAAGACATGGGTTTTGTGCCCCATGCAACAAAACAAGTAAAGTGTGAATGAAATTTCTAGAAAGTGAATAATTATGTATCTACATGTATGTTTTTAAAGAAGATTTTGATATAATTTCTAGATTTTTTGTAGCAACTTACTTCAAGGAAACTTTTTTACACGTCATTTGTAAATAAATGAAGTTGAATCAACAAATTCCTAGACATGGGTTTTGCACCCCATAAAAAAATTGAGTATGATAGAATTTGTAGAAAATGCATGACAAGGGATGCACCGACATGTTTTCAAACTGATTTTATAAAACTTATCATAATTTTTGTAAGCAGTTACACCCATCGTTATGTACCTGGTTTTTAGTTTTGAATGGTTGCACACATCCTAAGACTAGATCACATCTTGAAGATGATTTCAAATCAACACAAGATGTTCATGCAACTATCAACCATGATTTTCAACATTTTTCAATTTTCAATTTTTCAAGCATGAATAAAGATCAAATTTCCATCATTTCTGTAGCAATAGTTCAATAACAATCAACATATTCCAATTCATCTTGAACATCAACATCAATTATCATGGTAGAAATAAAAACCTACAAGGAGTCCAAAATGACCAACATCTTCCTTTCCACATCATCCAAATAGGTTATAACCAAAGTTTTTCCTCTCATATAAGCACACCAAATATTAACATATGTCTCTCATATTAGCACACATCAGGAAATCGATAGTTCGACATTTTTCTCTCATACCATCATTGTTATGGAATAATTTCCCTGTGGACAAGAAAATTCTCCCTTGGATTCTAGACCCCTAATACCAAGAAAAAAAATAAAAAATGGATATCAACATCCCTTTCAATTCAGATTAACTAATCATAAAGAGAAAGAGATTGAAGAAAGTGTGATGCACCTTATTCCATAGTTCTTCCTCGCTGCTCCCAATCCGAGTTTGATTTGCAAACTCTTCAGTACAACTTGATACCTATAATACAATGGACAACAAAGAGAGACAAATAACTCCTACTCTACGAGATTAGATTAAATAAATTCATCTACCAAGATCGACAAGCACATGCAAGTATACACAAGCTTGAAGGGAATAGGCCAAGTATATTTATGATAGCTTTAAAGAGATACTTACAATCATGGATGGTGCTGCAACAGCCTCCCCAAGTCCTCCTCATCCAACCCCTTTCTCAAAAGATCCACGATCATAATGAGAATTCTTTTGCTGATTATCTTCCTCCTTGTCTCTTCCAGAATTAAAGGTTTGATATCTGAAAGCTTCCTCCTTTCACCCTTGGAAAGGCCTCCTTTTATAGGCTTGGGAGTTTCAACCACCATGAGTAGATTTGGGGATTATTTGAGGATATGATTCCTTTAGGTTAGGATCTAATCCTAGGATAGTGCCATAGGATAACATTCGATCCAAGCCAACCTCATATACAAGAGTTAGCCCTCAGAAAGAGGTGGGATTATACAAATTTTCCTCTGACCAAAATCAACGCTCCCCTCTAGTTAGATACATAGCATTGATCCTATGGCGTAGAGCTCCCCCAACATGGATAGGGGGTCTCTACCCTTAAAAAATGCCCAAAACATGGTCGATTTTTCAAGTAAAAAGTGTCTTTAAGGCCTTGAAATGATGGGTTTCTTCCTCTAATATGACTTAGGGATCATGACAAATGTTCTTTAATGGTTTCAAGGGGTTAAAACACATAAAAAAGTGCATGTGACACTTAGTAAGGTGTATACGACACTTGACGACACTTGCGACACTTATCAAGGTGCATACAACACTTTCATGACACTTGTGACACTTAGGGTGAGATACTTAAGTGTGTCATTTTGATGTGTAGACTATTGGCCCCTAAAGTATGAGGTCAGAAGCGAAGTTGATGGCCGAAACAATTTACAATTATTAAATGCAAGGGTGTGGAGTTGGAGAACTTGGCAGAAGCAACAAACAATCATTAAACAATATGAATATATTTTCCATTTCCGAGGCATGCATACCTATGCTCAGAATACGAGATGACTCAAAGCACGACGACTGATCAATACACTGTAGATCCATGAAAAATACGGACTAAGGATATGGCCACAAAAGATACAATGTGGATCCATACCTCAATGACATGAAATAATCATTGCTAAAAAAACATACAGTGAAGCTACGAGATGATAAAAAATAGCCACAAACCAATACAGTGTGGATCTATGTGACAGTATATATATCAGCATGCTCAAAAGATGTCCTTCACATCCTTGGAAAAGAAAATAACAAATTGAACGATCAACCCAGGGTCTTCGTCCCAATCCCAATGTGGTATGAATCTAGCCATGTGAATATACTATTTGATGTAGAACATGGTAGAAACAAATTGATTACTGGTCATTGAAGTAAAATGTTAACAAGTGAGAGGGAAAGCATCAATGATGTCAATGACTCCCAAGGTACCCTAGTACATTCCAGTGAATGTGAATAAATGAGTTGAGGTCGTGTTAATGCTCTGTAAATTCCCAGAGGTTGTCAGAGTAGAAGAAATTTACAAGAGGTAACTTTGTCCAACCACTTCGAAACTGGAATCTAGCCCTACCAGTTTCAGAGAGAGATCTCTCTGTATGATTTAGCTATGTTTTAACTTTAAGATATTAGGCTAGTTATATAAAATAAAATAAGATTGAAAAGGTTTGTTATTTTTGTTAAGTTGGATGAAAAGGGTTTACGCCTCCGTTGGGCTATGGGGTCTGTATTATAAAGATAGAAATCTAAACAGAAATAAAAGATTCTTTTCACAGGGAAAGATAATGCATTCGTTGGATTTTTTAGAAATAAAGTGATGAATAGCAGAAAAGATGAGGATATCAATTAAAGTAAAGAAGCATTTAAGAATTTCTTCATTGTAATATTAGAAGATAAACATTAAAACCTTTCAAAGTCAGAAAACAGTGTATACAAAGATAAATCCTGCAACATGCATTACTTTTAAAAGATTAGATTGGAAAATAATATGACAACTGAGCTAGAAGAAAATTCAACATAGAATAGAAAACATCACCAATGAATAACATGCAAGAGTCCTGTGAAATGTCTCTTTGTATTACTGGAATATCTCTTGATAAAAATTATAGTCTTGTAGCTTGCAGGGCATAAAGATCAACCCTCAGTACTTCAAAGTTTGAAGTATTTATAATCGAAATTACATATGATCCTGTCATTAAAGATCAGGATGTGGCAAATCTAAATTTAGCTAACTAACTTAACAAGATACAAAAATTTAGGAACTGTTTGATGATGTGTTGAAAATTCATGCTGATTTCTGGGGTGAACCATTGGTGAGGCCTCTGCACGACCTCGTCTGAGTGGATAGCTGACTAGGCTTGGACACCTCATCAACTACTCGATCAAATTGCAAATCTCTTCCCATCGAAGGTGACTGGGAACGATGACTTTGAGTAATCTTCGGTATACTTCATCCATCTCTGTGTACTTGCCAAAAGTTGGCTTGATGATGAAGATGTATCGGATCTCATGCTGTATGCTGATGTCTAACTATAAAGCATCTAAGAATGCCTTGCCCATGATATTGCCTTGTATTCTTGAGAATTTTGAGCTATCCTTAGCCACAATGGCTAGTTTCTTTTTGTAATTAGAAAGCGTCATTAAATTTTCATTTATAACTCTCAGACCAGGAAGGCCTTTCTTTGGCAGAGCTTCGATCTTGCTGAAAAATCTTTGCACTTCTGTGTCCATGGTCTGGATCTTTTCCTCTAGCTGTAGCTTCAGTCATCTCTTGGTCAGGACCCTCTTGACCTAAAGGATGGTCTCTGTCCTATCTTCAATCTTCAAATCCTCTATCTCCTCTCTGGTTTTGGAATTTAGAAATTTGATGATCACAACAGCTTCTGTGGGCATCTCTCCCAGTTCTGCTCTTATCTTTTCAATAGCTTGCTTACTTCTTTGCACTAGTTCATTTTTCTCGAACATGATTTGTATCATCGACCATATTTCATTCATGGACTTGGTGATATCCATTCAGATACTTTCCTTGACCTCAGCAAGTGTTTTTCCTGCCACTGTTTTCTTCTGAAGCTGTCGCAATTGCTGTTTGAGCTGGTCTGATGTTTGTTTCTGCTTGGAGTAGCTGGTTTGGTAAGAAGACTTGAGTTCCTGAAGGTTCTCAATCTTCTTTTTGAGTCTGCTAGTCTCTGTCTCCTGCAAATTCATCTCTTCCATGGATTTAGCCAGTTCAACTGTTTTCTCCAGAGCTGTCAGTGGAGTTGTCAAGGGAATTTATGCTACAGACGCTGTGCTCACTCCTGTGAGAGGAACTGTGCTCAGTGGAATGACTTCCATGGGATTTGACTGCTCCTTCTCTTTCACTAGTTTTTCCAATTCCGCTTCCATTTCCTTCAACTGTGCATTCTGCTCCATGATCATCTTGAGCATCTCATCCTTTTCCCCTTCTGTCTCTGTTATTTCCTTTGCCTGTGAGTTTTCTGTTGGTGGCAGTTTGAACTGTTTCCTCAGAGATGCTATATCAACATTTTTCTTTTTGAGCATCTCCTCGACTGCTTTCACATTCGAGGGATCATATCCGATCTTGAGGACCAGTTCTTCCAACGTATTAATCCTGTTATACTTGGAAAAGGATGATATTTTTTCTAACTTTAGCTGCGTCTAGACATTGCTCAGATATACTTGTAACTTGGAGGCAGCAGTAGAAGCATTTGCCAATGTGGAGAAAACCATTTCTCCAGTTTTCCTGTGCAGATCCATTTGATCAGCTGGATGCACATCTTTAGTCTGAAATTCAAATGTTTCCCTTTTGTAATCGGTGATTACTTTCGGGTCTGGCACCTATGATTTCAGAAACACCATGTGCATTCTACCCTTCTCAGTGTCGAATGCAGACAACAGTCTATGTTGTGCAGTTGATGTTTTCTTCCAAAACTGAGCATATGTGCTGTTGGTCAGCGTCTGATTTTTCTTTTTGATCATATCATACTTCTAAAAAACACTCAATTTTGGTCCTGTTTTGCTCGGCTGGCTGACTGGTGGAGTATCTGTGGGCTTCTTGGAAAAAAATGTAGACACGATCTGCTTGCTTCTTATAAAGAAGCGACCAATCAACCTCCATAGTTGTAGTGGATTGAATTCCCTTTTCACCAGCCGTGTCATGTGCCTAACTGGTTTTTGGCCTCTTGGTGTGTAATTAGAACTCTTCAGACGATACTTCAGTGATGGAAGGTGAAGTGTCCTTCCTGGTCCTTTTCTCCTTGGGAACCTATGGTGTAGTCGTCTGTGAGATAGTGACCGAAGGGTCCGACTGTTCTATTTCAACCAGAGTGTTTGGCTCCCATTCTGTTTGATTGGTGAACTTCTCTATCTCAAGCCTGGGTGTATGAACATATGGGATGTTTTTATTCTTAATCCTCATTTGAGAAATTGTACCGCATAGATCATAGTGCCATGTGAAACTAACAAAAAACTTCATTTCTTTTAGCAATCTGTCTGCTTCCTCCCTGGCGCCTCGACTGATCCAGATTATTTTTAGCACGAAATGAGATCGAAGATATAATAAAGAAATGCACAGAGATATTGCAAGAGAGACAAAAATATAACAGAGATATAGCAGAAATATAACAAGAGTCACAGATATACAGTAATACACGATTTCTATTAATGAAATAAATGTACAGAGACTGTAAAAGTATAGAGTAAAAGACTCGCTAGAATGGTGGTAGCTTATCTCTGAGAAGATATGTGATGGATACTCACATTCGCAAGAAGATCCTTATTATAATGAGGCTCTAAGGGAATTTTTAACATAAGTGAAATCCAAAACCTTAACCCTGGAAGATGAAAATCCTAAAGGTTTGTGGGCCCCGATGGGGGTAGTTGATACATCAACTTCCCAGGGGCATAACTTTTGCATACGATCTCCGTTTGGGGTGCTTGATAGATCGTTGGAAAGATCTATCCGAAAAATAAAAATTTTGGGTGAGCAACATATCTAAGATCCATGTTGCTCCCCGTTTTCTCAAAAAACATCATTTAGGGCCTCAAAATGGCCCCGGAAGTTAAAAACTGCTAAAAATAGTAAGTTACGAAAATTGCCAGAAACATGTTTTGGGCCAGTTGGAGAAGGTGGGTGGCCACTGATATCCACCTGGATCAATCCTCCCTCCTTAGGAAGCAATGGTCTCCATTGCGTTAAGTTCCCGGGGGAGAGGGGAAAACGATTGCTGAATATGAATCTTGGTGAGTTGCTTGCCTTGTTGGAACTGTTGCGCTGCTTGGTTTGTTGAAGGTCGTCATGAACCTGTGGTTGGAAGGGTTGGACCTTTTTAACCAGTCCAGCTACATGAGATGACTGTGTGAAGAAGGAATATTTTTGCTTTGCTGCAAACTTGTCGACCTGCTTTTGTTGGATAGAAGGTGCTTGGGCCGAAGCTGTGGTGGTTACAGTATCCTTTTGTTCCCTTTTTGAACAGATCGTGGAGAAGATGAATTTTGTAGTATGAAATACTACCTTGTGGCACTGGGGAAGTAGTTGGAACTACCTCTGGTATCCTATAGAGATGATCCCCCAGAGTAATAATGACACTACGGGGTCGAGACTCATAGATAGCATGGCGTTTCCACATATATGGCTGGCCCAAGAGAACATCACAGACATCCAGTGGGGAAACATCACATAGTACATCATCCTTGAAGGGTTGGATGCTGTATGACAATCGACACTGCTGGCTGACATGAAGATCTTGTCCTTGGCGAAGCCACCCAATGCTGTATGGTTGCGGGTGTGGTGTTATCGACAATCCCAACTGTTTGACGACCTCTGCTGAGATGAGGTTCTTTTGGATTCCGCTATCAACAATAAAATGCAGCAAGGTCCCCATCACCCACATCTGTGAATGAAAAAGGCGCTCCCCCTCTTTTGGATATGTTGGTTCCTCTGGTTGAATCGTTGCGGCCGCGACAATAGCAGTGGGGTCTGCATCGATGATCTGTATTTTACCAGTATTTTCATAATCAGATTCTAAATCAAGGTTCAGATCCTTGTCTTTGATCTCGGCCACCAATGACTATTTTGAGCAACATTCATTGGTGTTGTGCCAGGGGCTTTTGTGGAAATCACACCATTTTCCGGTGTCCTTCTTTGTCTTCTCGTGACCCTTCTTTTCTTGTGGCTTGGAATATTTTTCGGGAGACTATTTGTTAGGGTTGTCTTTGTCATACTTTGGTTGTTTTGGATTTGCAGACCCGAACTCCCGTTTGTTCTGGTGCTTAAATTTCTTCTCGATTTTAACAGCATATCGATAGGCAACACCGAGTGATGAGATGTCCAGAAAATCCATTTCAGTTTGGATGTATCTGTGTAGAGCTCCACGGTATTTCAGAACCAAATGTTGTTTAGAGTCTTTGATACCTAGCTTGGTGCGCAAGGTATGGAAGCTATTGGTGAACTCCAGAACTGATTGGCCCCTCTCTTTCCGCAGTGTGGTCCATCTCATCTACTGGTCCTCATAGTTTCCAACAGGGTAATACTGTTCCTTTGCCGCATTCACAAAAAAATCCCAAGTGGGCTCGGCCCCATATATTCCAGACTCCTCTGTGGAACTCTACTCCCAGTAGGTTTCCCACCAATGTTTGACATGGGGGAGAGCCTTAAGGAGTGAAAAGGTGATCTTTTCCTTGTTGAAAAAATTATGAACAGAGAAATAGCCTTCTAGCAGATTTAACCATTTATCTAGGGCATCTGCATCTATTTGACCTTCAAATACGGGAATATCAAAATTAACCTGTACCTTGAAAGGCGAGGTGCCTCCGAAGTGGCCGCTTGATGAAGATGTGCCTGATGCTATTGGCAAGTGTTGAAGGATGTGGGAAAAATTCTCCATCATTTTGTCCCTCTGTCGCGTGAGAGCTTGCTCAAGCAACAGACTGATAGGATCGTCTGCTCCGTCGTTTTTATTTTCTTCCACCATTGAGGGTTTCTTGGGTGTGTGTGAGAGATTTTCCTCAAGAGAGACAAGCTCGCGACCCAACTTGCTATACTCGGACCTCGTCGGGGACATGCACTGAAAAACGATCAAGAGCAGCCTGCTGTGATACCATTGATCCGGATTATTTTCGGCACAAAATGAGATCGGAGATATAATAAATAAATGCACAGAGATATTGCATTAGAGACAACAATATAACAGAGATATAGCGGAAATATAACAAGAGTCATAGATATACAGTAATACACGATTTTTATTAATGAAATAAATGCACAGAGACTGTAAAAGTATAGAGTGAAAGACTCGCTAGAATGGTGGTAGCTTATCTCTGAGAAGAGATGTGACGGCTACTTGCATTCGCAAGAAGATCCTTATTACAATGAGGCTCTAAGGGAATTTTTAACATAAGTGAAATCCAAAACCCTAACCCCGAAAGATGAAAAGCCAAAAGGTTTGTGGGCCCCGATGGGGGTAGTTGATATGTCAACTTCCCAGGGGCGTAACTTTTGCATACGATCTCCGTTTGGGGCGCTTGATAGCTCGTTGGAAAGATATATCTGAAAACTACAACTTTTAGGTGAGAAACATGATGTACGATCCATGTTTCTCCCCGTTTTCTCAAAAAACATCATTTAGGGCCTCAAAATGGCCTCGGAAGTTAAAAACTGCTAAAAATAGTAAATTACCAAAATTGCCAGAAACATGTTTTGGGCCAGTTGGACAAGGTGGGTGGCCACCAATATCCACCTGGATCATCGACTATTGTAGATGAAAGACCCAATCTACCCTTTGATTATGATCTTCTGCTTCTTCTTCAGAGACACAAAATGTATGTCATCTGAATTAATCATTTGTCTTATGTCTTCCAGGGAAAATATCCTCACGGGCAGATACTTGGGCAACTTGTATGGAGCCAATTTGCACCCATACACTTTGATCTTTGTGTGGTCTTGGTACAGGTACCGGTCTCCCATTTTTTCAAGGTCTTAGAGGTTTAGGATCCTCTGAATATCCTCGTTTATTCTTGGCTTGGGTTTGCCACTAAGCATGCTCACCATGGGATGGTAGAACAACTCGATAAAATGCTTTAAACTGAATTCTATAGAGTTTTGTTTGAGCAGCGAAGTCCACACTATTACTTCTTGCGTCCTCCCATCCTTGTCCATCTTCTGCATTGAAAAGGAAAATTTGTTCGCTTGGAAGAAAATGAACATGTAAGCCAGTATTGAGGAATACCGGAACATGCCTTCTATGGTGAAATTTGAGAATTTCTCATGAATGTTGTCCACCAGGAAAGTGTTGTAGTCAAACTGAGTGGTGGGTTTCTCATCTGTGGAGAAAATGGATAGAAAACCCAATATGGGTTCATCCACCCATTGATCCGAAAAATACCCAAGCAAGGCGCAAAGCGACGAGATGACCTGGTTTCCCTTCACTGAGAACAGGGAGGAAGGATACGGGGGATTTGTAGTGGGGAGCTGAGCGGCCTATGGGAGAAAAATATCGAAAATTTGAGCTCTTTGGGGGAATGATAGTTTCTGGTACAGTTCTGTGATGATTTCAATATTGAAAGGTGAGGCGGATTCGGCTTTGGGTATCTACATCATCTGATCAATGGTTTCAGGTCTGATGAGGAAAATAATTTCTCCTGATGAAGACACTATGGCTCTCTGGTCGGGGATGTGATGGGCCTGGCACTTGAGGGTGAATTCAAGGAAATGGTGAACCTGGGGAAAAAGATACAGGGTAAGGTTTGACTCCCAGAGCCCAATTTCATCACTTTGGTCCAAGAAAACGTCCTTTAGCCATGACTGTAAATCTATGAAGTTGAACTCGCATCTGGTGTCTATGATTAAATGGTCTTTGTCGACCAGAGGGATCCTGTCGAGGTCGACAGGAGGCGGGGGGAAAGGATTTTCCTCGGCCTCTGTTTTCTTTGATTTTGGCGCCATCACTGTAACAATACCTGCAAGTAAAACAAAAAGGTTAGCGGGGATGACCGTGGCTTTGGGTGACTGACTGTAACAGAGAGGAAAATGGGGAAAAATTCTCTGGTGCAATGACAGGGTAAATGATGACGTAATGAAGGGTGAAGGTAGTTTTGAGCAAACAGATACCCATTGGGTGCGAGAGACAGGTTAGCAGGTTAATGGATAAGTTAGCCAGTAATAAATGGCCAATGGGTCATTTAGAGCATGAGATGGAAGGTGACAATGACTGAAGAATACGGTTGGGTGATGTGGCAGGTATTGATTG
>JZKD02S2182111.1:179950-193930 GCA_000966675.3 Picea glauca
GAAAAACACCATCAGTCATCGATTTGCATGCTTTATTCTCGGTCGTAGATCTATGCGCGATGTTTAAACCACATTCTGGACCCCCCCCACCATTAAAAGCATAATGGTTGGGGGGGGTCAGGAATCCAATCTAATTCGTGGATCTAGGAGCTGATGCCTGAGCTGTTCAGATGCGCGCCTTTGTTATCTCCGATTCTGGACCCCCGCCCCCCCCCATCGTTAAAGGTAGAACGGTCGGGGGGTCTGGAAAGACTTGTCAACCATAGATCTGAGCGCGAACATATGAGCCATTCATATATGCGTTGTGCTTAACTGTGAGCGCGAAGGCATATGTGCTCCGAAAACTTAGGAAAAGTGCATATCGTGGGTTTTCCCAAGCTTTTCTGTGTTTTTATCACCAAGGGGTTAGACATCAAACCTTTTAAACCTCAAAGATATGGTTCAACATTGATCATCATGCTTGTTTTATTGAGATAAAGAAAACTACCCTATGCTCTAACCTAATTACCTATGACAATTAGCCCAGATTAAACTGTTGGACTAAGAAATTACTCTATCCTGGGGTTATCTGACCAAGATTAGGCAGTTTGGTCAAATTTATTCACTAACTAACCTAAATCACTTGGCTAAGATTAGACAATTTAGCCAAGCTTATTCATTACTCCTATCAACATCAATTTAAAAGAACTTGGCCATGCTTGAACGATATGGACCAAATCATTATTATTGCATGGGGCTTTATTGAATTTCTTTTATGCCCTCTTTTATTCTTTTTCTTTTTCTTTTTCTCAAATTATTTGCAGAATGGAAAATCATTTGACAAGCAAAAACACTTAAAGAGATAGCATTTTAGTCACCAGTTGATCCTATAAATTACAGGGTTATAACAACGGCTCCACCTAGGGATGGTACTCTCCTTGTGAAGTGCCAAGAATCTTGATTCCTGATGTTCTGAAATTTTTTCTCCATAGTTACCTTTGTTTGTTGATTGGTTTTATTTTTGAAAATTGGAAGACAATGTTCAGTGGCTTAGGGCCTTCTCTGCGGGCTTCAACCATCTGATCAAAGTTATTTCACTCAAAAACTTGTAAGCAAAATGAAAATGGTTTGTATAATGGAAAAGTGTTATTGAAGGTCCCTACTGAGGAGGTGAATAGTGCTTCAACATTCTTCCATTTACATGTCCTCCTGGTATATTGGTCCCATCACTGTTGTTGAGAAAGAAGGCATTATTTCCTCTGAACGCTTGAATTATGAAAGGTACCTTCCATAGACTGTCGAATTTTCCATGCCTTCTCTTATCTTCATTTCAGGCATCCCATCTCAGAACCAAGTCACCTAGCTCAAAGTCATCTTCTTTAGTTCTTTTGTCATATATCGTTTTAATACTCTCTTGGACAACTGAGTTTTGTTGTATACTTCATCTCTGGATTGTTGGAAGTGGATCATCTGGTTTATCCTTCTTTGGGAGTCGTTCGGCTCGGCTTGCATATCTTGCAACAAATTCATGATAGGAACTCCTATGGAAGTGGGAAAGACCGCTTCAGTGCCATAGACCAGTTGATATGGTGACATATCAATTGACCTCTTGGTGGTTAGTTTGTCGGCCCATAGTGCGAAAACCAGCTTGTTATGCCATGACTTTTTGTTTTCTTGCAAAGTCTTCTTAATAATGTTCACCAGGGTCTTATTGGATGACTTCATCAGCCCATTTCCCTGAGGGTAATAAGCTATGGAATGTCCCAAACCAATATGATACTGGTTGCAAAAATCTATGAACTTCTTAGATTGAAAAGAAATTGCATTGTCAGTTATAATCTTTCTAGGACAACCAAAACGAGACAAGATATCATTTTCTAGAAATTTAATAATAACAAAATCAGTAGCTTGCCTGCTTGGTACAACTTTGATCCATTTTGTGAAATAGTCTATAGCAGTAAGAATCCACCTGTGCTGGCCCGAGGAGGGAGGGTGTATTTCTCCAATAAATTCTAATCCCCATTGCTAGAAAGGAGCTTCAACAGAGATTGGTTTCAGGGGCAAAGGAAGAAGCTTCTTTTTGCCCTCGAACACCTGGCATTTATGACACGAAGTCACTTTCTGATGCACATCAGCGAACAACGTAGGCTAATAGAACCCAACTCTAAGAATTTTATTAGCTGTGGCCTTCCAGCTCAGATGACCACCACAGTCTCCTGCATGAAAATCCTGCAATACTTTGTCAGCTTCATCCTTCAACAGACAATTTAGCAGAATACCTCCAGGATCCTTCCAATATAGATTGCCTTCTAGAATGAAAAATTTTAATGCTTTCAATTTCAAAAACCTATCTTTAGTTTTGGCCAGACCAGGGGAAGCTTTTAAGTTATGCAAAACAAATATCAGGTCTGCGTACCATGGAGAGTTCAGAAATATCTCTTTCACGCTTGGAGTTGCCTGCTCTCCCTGTTCATCTATTGCATCTAAGAAATTAATATCAAGAGCATGTAAATGTTATCACTCTGTAATTTTTTAGGCTGAGGGAGGAATTGACAGAGGTAACTATTTCAACCACTTGGAGTCTTGGATCTATCCCTCTAAGACTCAGAGAGTGCTCTCTCTATTCTCTTTGACTTGGTTTGTATGGGATAGATGTTAGGCTAGCTATGAAAGTATGGGGTTGGGTTTTTTGAAATATTTAGATGAGGGTTTGGTTGATAAGTTGCTCAGATCACCATTGGGCTATGGGGTCTGTTTATAAGATAAGTATCATCTCGGATCTAGAGGTAAATGTCTCCACAAGGAAAGATAGTAACAACTGTTGGATCGTCTTAGATTTAGTAAAGATGAATGGGGTGAAAATGGAGAGATCCAATGAACAGAGCAACAATTAAGAATTCCTTTGTAAAGCTTAAGATGAATAACATATAGATTATTGAAAAACTGGACAAAGAGTATGCATACATAAGTTCTTCTCCATTACTCTCTTTCAATAATAATAAATGAAAGTGCGTGAATGATAGAAAAAAGATAACTGAAAACAGAAAAGGAACACACCACCAACGCTCCTACACAAGAATCCTGTAAATGCACTTCTCTATTACTGGTTAATCATTCAAAAATTATAGACAAAACCTCCTGGAATAACAAGGCCCATAGTCCAGCAAAAGGAAAAACTTCCTTCCAGGTCGAACCCCTCTTCTCTTTTTTACATGTGCATATATAAGAAAAAATTCCCCAACCTTCAAAAGACTCGAGCTCTATCTTTGCTTTCTAAAAATAGAAAACAGTTACAATACTACATGATGCCTGTAACTGAACTCCTAACTCCTAGGTAATAGTTTCAAGAAGATATTGACATATGTGAATTATTTTCCACTTTGTTGGAAATCAAATCAAATACAAATCAAAAAACGATAAACTAAATTAAAGAAAAGGCTGCAGTCTCTCGAGCTGTAGGAATTGGAATGAAATCCCCTTATTTTGGAATGATCCTCTGCCATCTGTACTCAATCTCTCATGATTCACTTCCTTGAAATCTGGTATTTGATTTATTATCTGTTAACCAATTTCCATATGTCATTGATTACTAAATTTCTGCCATGGAATCTGGAATGCTGAAACTACCACTCACCACTTGTGATTAGAAGAGCAGAATGCTTTGCCACATATGTTCCTCTCTTTACTAATTTCGTGCCTTGGTGAATGGGGGGAAATTTCTAGTTGAGAATGCTCGATCTGGCCTTTATCTTGTTTGACTAACTCCCATCTGTGTCCCAAGCTATTGAGGATGCTGGAGTTGTTGGAATAAAATATGGCATTGCTTCTAGGTGTCTCAAATGGATGAATGCTTGGTGTAGGAAAATATTTGAATTTAGAATGTTAATTGATCCTGGGAATCTCCTCGCTGCCACCAAGTGTCCTCGATTCTCTCCAACTAACCATCAAATGCCTCGAAATGCTGGATATATGGATTCTTCTCCTGAAAAATTGGGATTCTTGACTGCCAGTACTATTAAAAGGATGCCCCAAAAACAAGGACACTCTGCCACATAAACTGGAAGGAATATCCTTCAATTGTTACCTCTAATTCTGGAAAATTATCTAACTGCTGACTTCACACCTCCAAGTGCCACTGTTATTTAATATATTGAGTTGGTGTTTGGATGAAAATAAATACCTTCAATTATCTTCAAACAATGATAAAATCCTTAAAACCTGCAATTTAACTGCTTAATTTAGTTGGCGTTTCATCAGTAGTTCCTTTGGATGACTTTCTGCTAGACACATATGTTAATCTTCTGCCTTCTTCGAGCTCAGTACCATACAAATTGATTTGATATGCCAAGTTTCTGTAGGTTGCAACGCCAGAAAATAAAAAACCCAATCAAAATATGTTTATTGTTAAATTCAAAACGTTTTCCTACTCCTGGGTAATTTAAAGAGCATTTCCTTCCAAAGTGAAATTGTAAATTGGTTTTCTCTTATCAATATCAACAGGATATTCAACCGGCTGCTTCATCCTTGTGCAAGAGATAAAGGTTTCTGCAATTTCTTTGAATCAATTGTGCATTAGGTATGACATCACAATATTACGGACATCATTGTCATTGTTAGTCTTTCCAAGTTCTTGATGCATCCATTGTCTCGCAACTGTTGTTTGCTGTATAAGTCTTTCCATTGATGTATAGCTAGGCAGGTTAGCATGCGCCAAGATGGCTCGATTAAGTGAATCAACTACACTTTTACGATAGTCCATACTCAAAAGATAAAACATGGGTTATTTTTCAGGCTCCTTATAAGCTAGAAGTGCCATTCGCTTGATTATAAGTCGAGCATGAATTTGGAGAAGCACTTTCTCTTAGCCACAAAAGCATGAACAATGATCCACCTTGTTAATTTAAGATCCTTTCCACATGTTAACAATGTGCGTGAGGGTTTTATCCTTTTTTTTGGAAGTCATGTTGAAATTGCCTTGCTATGAAGTTTGATATTTGGTAACTATTGAGCGCGCAAGGGTTTTGGTTCTTTTCCACTAGTACGTATGCCCAAATCACTTCGAGGAAAGAATTTCCATTTAGTCTCCCACTTTCCTCTTTCAACACCTTCATATCCACACGACACTGCAAAACGCAAACATAGCTAATGGAATCCATGGGAGTACCTTGTTGCTGTATCTTTTTGAAAGCTCCATTTGTTTGTTCGGTTTCCGTACTTGGATGCAATCGTCAAATCATCGATGGTGGCACTGGTTTTCTCGTGAATATATTTCTTAACATCTTTGTCTGTAAAATGATAATCCAAGGCTCTTGTTGGGCATTGACATCTGATTTTTAGGAATGATGGCATCTAATATCTGAATCGACATATGGTTCTTAGGCATTGATGAGATGTGCATGCTAGACATGTTTTGATCATCAAGCTCTCACTTGAAATTTTTACTTCGGGCTTGGTCTCTAACACTTGGACATGTGACTTGGCACTTGATGTGATAGGCTTGTGTGTTGTATGGTGTTGTGTGCTAACCCCTGACATGTTTTGTGTTGTTGTGTGACAGGTTGCATGGAGCTGTAGCATTGGAGCGTAAACTTGGCCTCCAGGCTAAGTTTTGATGAAAAGCACATAAAACAAAATCCAAATTTAGGGCAGAAGCTCAAAAACCATAAAATGCATTGAAAGCTAAAGAATATGCCCCATGATGTGTCCACGGGCTAGAAAACTCAGAAAAATTCCACAACATCTGAGAAATGACAGAAATACAAAGGCCAGGATGATGATTATGAAGATCAGAGAGCTGTTTTTTTTAATCTAGCTACAGGCTTTCAGTTTTCTAGGGGTACACAAAAATTGGGTTCTAAGTGACCAAAAGTTCTCTCTTTCGGTAGCTAACATAACATGAGACTCTACTCTTTAATTACCAAAAACAAAAACTCCTATGTGATAAGAGCTGAGGCGAATTGAGAGATTTATGCGGTTTTACATCTTTGTTGTGCATCGTGAGCAAAAGAATAATGCCTGAAATAGATGATATTAGTTAGAATATTGATTTACCTATTATATAGGGTTCTAACATAGGCTCCACCTTGGTAAGATAGCTTTGAGGGAGATGTCCCCAATGTGCAACCCGATTTGCTACAAAATCCCTAGTAGCTGAAAATCTTGAACTGAACTTAAAACTCTCTGCAAACTGAAGTCTGGATCACACTTGAACTGAAAAACTGAAAAGCAATCTGAAACTGAAACTAGAAAGATGTTCAGAGTACTGAACTTATTTGCACCCATCTACATACCCTAATATACTTGATAATTTCACTGAATTAGGTAATACATAAATGCCAATGAAGCCAGTCAAGTAGCTGCAAAAAAAATGGACAACTGGATTGCTTGTCAGTGAAATCCTAAGTATACCTTGATTATGTGTCCTCGTAATATGAAATGGAAACTGTTGATATATTTGGTCTTTATAGAGAATACATGTTTGAAAACTCAAGCTAACATGAATCTCCATGTAATCCGCTATAGGATCAATTAAAGCATGATGCATGATATTTGCTTCTAGATCTTCAATGACTAGTTGATTAGTTGCATCCTCAAAATTAAACCCTGCAACTACAACTTTAGTCTTGTACTTGAAAACTTAATCACCATCAATCTACACATCAACAAGTAATACAATCTCCTTTGGTTTTGGAGACGTAAGATTCTCATAAAACTGTTTTGGATGTTGAAAACTGTAGGACTGAATCTGAGTATTCAAGAGCTCAATATCCTTTTCAAGTCTTTCAGCAAACAACTCGAGAAGACAAATTTTAACTTCGGGAGAAAATTTTCTCGATTTCCAACAGTGAAACACGGCGGTTAACAAAAATTCATCAATTTGAAAATCTGCTAACTCATCCCTGAATTCTTTTATAGCTTCACAAGATATAGGATTTGTCACATACCCTATCATCTTGAATCTTCATCAATGTTCTGGAATCTGGATCTGTTGGTAGTGAAGTCGCTCATGAACTTTGAAGTTCGGGATCTTGATTAATGGAGTCACCAGGTGAATGGTACAACCTTCCTATGTTTGGCTTCTATTCACTGTCATAAGTCAAATCTGAACTTGAAGTACACTTTTGGAGAATGTTCCCTAGTATGGTTACCAAAATGTTATCACTCTGTAATTTCTCAGGCTGAGGGAGAAATTGACAGAGGTAACTATTTCAATCACTTGGAGTCTTGGATCTAGCCCTCCAAGACTTAGAGAGGGCTCTCTCTATTCGCTTTGACTTGGTTTGTATGGGATAGATGTTAGGCTAGCTATGAAAGTATGGGGTTGGGGTTTTTGAAATATTTAGATGAGGGTTTGGTTGACAAGTTGCTCGGATCACCATCGGGCTATGGGGTCTATTTATAAGATAAGGATCAACTCGGATCTAGAGGTAAATGTCTCCACAGGGAAAGATAGTAAAAATTGTTGGATCGTCTTAGATTTAGTGCAGATGAATGGGGTGAAAAGGGAGAGATCCACTAAACAAAGGAGTAGTTAAGAATTCCTTTGTAAAGCTTCAGATAAATAACATATATATTATTGAAAAATTGGACAAAGAGTATGCATACATAAATTATTCTCCATTACTCTCTTTCAATAATAAGAAATGAAAGTGTGTGAATGATAACAAAAAGATAACTGAAAATAGAAAAGGAACACACCACCAACGCTCCTACATAAGAATCCTATAAATGCACTTCTCTATTACTGGTTAATCATTCAAAAATTACAGACAAAACCTCCTGGAATAAAAAGGCCCATAGTCCAGCAAAAGGAAAAACTTCCTTCCAAGTCGAACCCCTCTTATCTTTTTTACATGTGCATATATAAGGAAAAATGTTTCAGCCTTCAAAAGACTCAAGCTCTATCTCTGCTTTCTAAAAATAGAAAACAATTACAATACTGCATGACACCTGTAACTGACATCCTAACTCCTAGGTAATAGTTACAAGAAGATACTGACAGATGTGAATTTTTTTCCACTTTGTTGGAAATCAAATCAAATACAAATCAAAAAAAATAAACTAAATTTAAAAAAGGCTGCAGTGTCTCGAGCTGTAGGAACTGGAATCAAATCCCCTTATTTTGGAATGATCCTTTTCCATCTGTACTCAATCTCTCATGATTCACTACCTTGAAATTTGGTATATGGTATATTATCTGTTAACCAATTTCCACATGTCACTAATTACTAAATTTCTGCCATGGAATCTGGAATGCTGAAACTGCCACTCGCCACTTGTGATTAGAAGAGTAGAATGCTTTGCCACATATGTTCCTCTGTTTACTAATTTCATTCCTTGTTGAATGGGGGAAAATTATCTGGACTTTATCGTGTTTGACTAGCTGCCATTTGTGTCCCAAGATATTGAGGATGTTGGAGTTGTTGGAATAAAATCTGGCATTGCTTCTAGGTGTCTCAAATGGATGAATGCTTGGTGTAGGAAAATATTTGAATTTAGAATGTTAATTGATCCTGGGAATCTTCTCGCTTCCACCAGGTGTCCTCGATTCTCTCCAACTGACCATCAAATGACTCGAAATGCTGGATTTGTGGATTCTGCTCCTGAAAAATTGGGATGCTTGACTGCCAGCTGTATTAAAAGGATGCCCCAAAAACAGGGACACTCTGCCACATAATCTGGAAGGAATCTCCTTCAATTGTTACCTCAAATTCTGGACAATTATCTAACTGCTAACTTCACATCTCCAAGTGCCACTGTTATTTAATATATTGAGTTGGTGTTTGGATGAAAAGAAATACCTTCAATTGTCTTCAAACAATGATAAAATCCTTAAAACCTGCAATTTAACTACTTAATTTATTTGGGGTTTCATCAGTACTTCCTTTGGATGACTTTATGCTAGACACATATGTTAATATTCTGCCTTCTTCGATCTCAGTACCATACAAATTGATTTGATATGCCAAGTTTCTGTAGGTTGCAACTTTGCCTGAAAATAAAAAACCCGATCAAAATATGTTTATTGTTAAATTCAAAACGTTTTCCTGCTCCTGGGTAATTTAAAGAGAATTTCCTTCCAAAGCGAAATTGTAAATTGGTTTTCTCTTATCAATATCAACATGATAGTCAGCTGGCTACTTCATCCCTGTGCAAGAGATAAAGGTTTCTGCAGTTTCTTTGAAACAATTATGCATTAGGTATGACATCACAATATTACGGACATCATTGTCATTGATAGTCTTTCCAAGTTCTTGATGCAACTATTGTCTCACAACTGTTGTTTGTTGTATAAGTCTTTCCATTGATTTATAGCTAGGTAGGTTAGCATGTGCCAAGATGGCTCGATTCAGTGAATTAACTACGCTTTTCCGATAGTCCATACTCAAAAGATAAAACATGAGTGATTTTTCAGGCTCCTTATAAGCTAGAAGTGCCATTCGCTTGATTATAAATCGAGCATGAATTTGGAGAAGCACTTTATCTTATCCATAGAAGCATGAACAATGCTTCTCCTTGTTAATTTAAGAGCCTTTCCACATCTTAACAATGCACGTGAGGGTTTTATCCTTTGTTTTGGAAGTCATGTTAAAATTGCCTTGCTATGAAGTTTGATATTTGGTAACTATTGAGCACGCAAGGGTTTGGCGCTTTTCCACTAGTACATATGCTCAAATCACTTCGAGGAAAGCATTTCCATTCAGTCTCCCACTTGCCTCTTTCAACACCTTCATATCCACACGACACTGCAAAACACAAACATAGCTAATGGAATCCATGGGAGTACCTTGTTGTTGTATCTTTTTGAAAGATCCATTTGTTTGTTCGGTTTCCTTGCTTGGTCGCAATCGTCAAATCATCGATGGTGGCACTGGTTTTCCCGTGAATATATGACTTAACATCTTTGTTTGTAAAATGATAATCCAAGGCTCTTGTTGAGCACTGACATTTGATTTTTAGGAATGATGGAATCTAATATCTGAATCGACATATGGTTCTTAGGCATTGATGAGATGTGCACGCTAGACATGTTTCGATCATTGAGCTCTCACTTGACATTTTTACTTGGGGCTCGGTCTCTAACACCTGGACTTGTGACTTGGTGCTTGATGTGCTAGGATTTTTTGTTGTATGGTGTTGGGTGCTAACCCCTGACATGCGTTGTGTTGTTGTGTGACAGGTTGCATGGAGCTAAAGAGTTGGAGCGTAAACTTGGCCTCCGAGCTAAGTTTTGATGAAAAAAACATAAAACAAAATCCAAATTTAGGGAAGAAGCTCGAAAACCATAAAATGCATTGAAAACTAAAGAATATTCCCCATGATGTGTCCACGTGATAGAAAACTCAGAAAAATTCCAGAACACCTGAGAAATGACAGAAATACAAAGGCCAGGATGATGAATATGAAGATTAGAGAGACATTTTTTTTAATCTAGCTACAGGCTTTCGGTTGCTAGGGGTACACAAAAATTGGGTTCTAAGCAACTTAAAGCTCTCTCTTTCAGTAGCTAACATAACATGAGACTCTACTCTTTAACTATCGAAAACAAAAACTCCTATGTGATAACAACTGAGGTGAATTGAGAGATTTCTGCCGCTTTTACGTCTTTGTTGTGCATCTTGAGCAAAAGCGTAATGCCTGAAATAGATGATATTAGTCAGAATACTGATTTCCCTATTATATAGGGTTCTAACAGGTCGAACATTCATGGAATCATCTGATCATAATTCAATGATGTAAATCTACTATTGGAAGCGAGGAGGCATGCATGTCCCAATATATTAAATGGTTTCTAAGTCTAATTCCAGAGAAGGAAAAATCGATGGTTTTTCATGTTTAGAGAATCCGAAAAGAAATAAAATGCGACTGCAAGGTTTTCCTTTTTCATAATTTTAGTTTCCAAGGTCCGAAAAAGATATAAACTATTATTTTAAAGACGCCCATTCGAGCCTTTTAATGAGTGTGAAAGGAAAAAATATCACTCATAAATATTTTCATGTTTAGAGAGTCTGAAAAGAGCTTAAAGGATACTCAAGGGGGTTCATTTTGCGTATAACCTTTACAAGTCTGAAAAAGTGATAAAAGTATACTCAGTCACATTATCATGTATTTATGAGAATGATAAAGAACAAATACTAATCTAAATAACTTATTCTCATGTATTTACGAGCACGAGAGAGAATAAAGAATAAGCTTTTTCTAGAAAAATACTACTATGTTACGATGGGAATGACCTTCGAATGAGGATCACTCCTAGAAGCGTGTCTCTTTAGAGGTAGTTTTCCCCCAACTTCTTTGGCAGAAGTCAGTGGTTTTGCTCCAAAATGATTTCCAGAGGCTGGAGACCTGCCCCCAAGCGTTGTTTCCTCTCGCGACTCTTCTTCTTTCCTTGTGTAGGTTTCCATTTACCAATGGAAACATTTTCACTAGGTGGAGGAAAATAAGGTTTAAGTATTCGATCCACATTGAGAATCAATCATAAAGGAGGGGGGTCTGTTTCATTTTTTAACAAGCTTGACAGAGACAATGAACTATGTTCTTCGAGACTAGGTACTACCAATGGATGAGATGAATCGAAGGATTGTCATACCTGAGTCGAAATCATTTTTAATATGGAAACCTACATGGTTAGAGGAGTAGGCAAGGAAAAACTCCCATGAGCGAGGAATTTTTGAGAAGACCTATGCCTACACTCTCAAAATTGTTCTGTCCTAGAAAAGGGACATTATTTGCTGCAAAATTGTGTAGATCTGGAGTTGTATACTCAAGTTGGTAAACAATGATAATCTTTCCTTGATGGGGAAATCATAAGATACGAAACACCGAAGATGAAATGACAATCATTGCATAGAACCAAATGCGACCAAGTAACAAATTATAATCCAGAGGTGCTTCAAATACTTCTATATCAATCAAAATAGTCTTACCCTTCAAAGTCACAACAAAATATTTCAAGAGTCCATGAGGTTGGAAACCATGTCCATCAAATGATTTCGGGGTGGTTGGGGACAAAATAAAAGGAGGAGAACCTAGGGATTTTCAGCAAGGCAAAGACATGACGCAAGTCAAGGCTCCCTCATCCAAAATAGTAGGATGGATGTTCTTTCCACCAACCAAAACTTGAATTTTGAATGCTAAGTGGAGGGAGAGTCTCTCTTTAAAATAATCCATATTAAACGTAATCAGGTTCGACTCCTCAGGATCCATGGCTCCAATGGATGACATAGCATAAGGGTAGACATAGAATAAGGAACTTGTGCCAAGTCTTCAACAATGTTGTAGTTTTGGGCAGCGTGGGAATTATGATTAAATGTTTCTTTTTGAATTACGCTCTTGGGCAGTCACAACACTGCATGAGAGATTAGATTCTCAATATGAAGAGGATTGGAAGATGGAGGAGGGGTAGTATTAGAATATTGGTCCACAACCTTCACTTTAGTCTTATCACTTGTAGGAGTGTCATAGGTATTTTCACAAGTTGTGACATTAACTTTCTTAAACATGTAAACCTTCGAGGCGCTTGTGGAAGCCTCCCCATGGTGGGAATGACCTGGGTCGCCTCCTTGCAGAGGGACATGTTTTTTTGCAACCAAGTGTTATTTTTGAACCGGTTGGGAGGTACCCTTCAAATATTTCATGAAAACCTCACGATGAGGGAATTATTTTGTGTACCGGTCTTCCCCACAAATCATACAAGGAGATTTAGGTTTCCTTTTCAGTTGAGTATCAACAGACTTAGGATTATCTTTCTCATTAGAAGGTTTCTTGGATTTTACCTTGTTTTTCTTCATACCTCTTGGTTGCTGAGATGAATTGGATTGGACTACATTCACCTCAAATATTTGAGTAGGAGAAGAAGTAGTTATGGTGTTTGGAACGAAGCTAGTGCAATATACCAAATATAAAATGTATGTAGAACAGAAATAAAATGCTAGTAATGGAAGAATAATAGCAATATAACCAGAACATTCACCACAATAACACTGAAATGATATAAGAATAACAATAGAAATAGCACTTTGAATCTAAAAGCAATTGTTCACAGGCCTCTTCAAGGGGGAAACCTCCAATTGAGTAGAGCTCTATTACAATAATATCCAAGATATGGTTCTCATACCCTCGACTCCTATTTATACTAAAAAGAAGCATCTAGAGGAAGATCCTTCTAGAAGTAGAAGCTTCTATTAGGTCTTCTTACATCCGCCTTATTCTATTTTATTGAAAGGACCTATTAATATTGACCTTTATTACATATGAATATATTGTTCTACCTATGTGCTGGTTAGGAACCTAACATGTCCTCCCCCTTAAAAACAACCTTGTACTCAAGGCTTGAGATGAGGAAATTGTTGCAGAATGGTAGCTGGTTCCCAAGTGGCGTCTACTGGAGTTTTATCTTTCCACTAGACTAGCACTTCCTTGATGGTTCTCTGACGTAGGAGACCCTCACGTTGGTCCAAAAATACTTCTAGTTGTAGCCAAATGGATCCTTCTTCAGCTAACTCTGGAAGGTTGGTTTGAATTTGGAACTTAGCTCCAATCACCTTCTTTAAGCATGAAACATGAAAAACAAGATGTAGCTTCGAATGGCTGGGCAAAGCTAACTAATAAGCGACTTGTCCCACATGCTTGAGCATGGTATAAGGACCATAAAATTTTGGCTCTAGCTTTTGACAATGCTCGACCTTGAGGGAAGTTTGCTTGTAAGGTTGCAGTCGAAGAAACACTTGATCCCCTTCTGCAAATTGACGTTTAGAGAAACCTTGATCTGCTTGTTGCTTCATACGATTCTGTGCCATGACCAAATTATCTTTGAGGGTATGGAGAATAGCCTCTTGAGCTATAAGTGTTAGGTCAAATGAATGGACCTTTGAGGCACCCGGTATGTATGAGAGAACTGAAGGTGGCTTCTGTCCATATACCACTTCAAAAGGAGTCATGCATGTAGCTGTATGGTATGAAGTGTTGTACCACCATTCAGCTAGGGGTAACCATTGAGCC
>JZKD02S2182111.1:195563-208086 GCA_000966675.3 Picea glauca
GGGGTTATGTTAGTGGGTTCAGGTGATTCAGACATAGAGGGAGTTTCTTCAACTTCTTCCGAAATATCCTCGGAGATGGCCATAAAAATATTTTGTTCTTTACACTTGTGGCCCGAGAAATAGTTGTCATCACAGTTATAAAAAAGGCCTTTGAGTTGGTGTTCAGCCATTTCAGCCCGGGTCAATTTTTGGATCTTTAGTGGAGCAGAGGGATCAGTGGGATTTATTGGTTTAGGGCGAGGGATGAAGGAGGGTTTACGGTTTTGAGAAGATACAACCTGTTGTGCTTCTTTATCTTTTTTGGTAGCCTCCACCCAACTCTTAGGTCGAGCGATGAGGACATGGGATTGAATTTCATCCTTGAGGCCGCTGATAAAACACTCTCGGAAAAAGGCATCAGACATGCCCTCTGTTCTAAAAGCCAGGCACTCAAAGGCATCTTTAAATTCTTCCACTGTTCCTAATTGTTTCAGCTTTGTCAAATGACCCAAATGGTTGGTGTCAGTGTCAAAGCTCTCATAAAGATCTGCCACAAATTGTGTCCAAGCAATATATCCTTGACGCAAATTTTTTCTCCATTGCCACCATTTCCAACGTTCTTGATCTAGATGGAGAACACCATACCAGATTTTGGCCAAGTCATCTTTAATGCTGTATAAAGAGAAGTAATGTTCCATTTGGGTTACCCAACTAGTGGGGTACGAGCCATCAAATTTGGTCACATCCACCTGTGGAAGGCGTAGGTCACGTTGAAAGTGATGGTTCTGCAAGGTATGGGAATGAGAGGAATGTTCACCTTCAGTATGTGGGGGTCAGGAAGAGGAAGGGTTATTTGTAGGGATATGCGGATTGGTGCAGAGTGCCAAAAAGACTGATTCAAGCTGGGTGGTGAGGTCTTGTTTGATTTCACCCATTGAGGACTGCATGGTTGTATTGATGGCGACAACATTGGCACTGAGTTGTTTCACTTCTTGTTGGGTCTCAATGAGACTAGATTGCAAGGTGTTGAAGCGAGCTTCCAAGTCTTGGCTATGAGTATGGGGGAACTGAAAAGGGGCGGGCGGGGTAATTTTTTTTTTCCAAAAAAATGATATGGATGAATGTGATAAGGGCGAAGAGATGAATCCAATGGAATAGGTCTGAAATAATAGTGAAAAAAATTCCAGTCTGAAAAATACTGTAGAGAGGAAATGCCCAAATTCTTAACTAGAAAGAAATGTGTATTTACTTGGCAACCCAAACACAGTTGTGCAACAATAGATCTTGTATGTTTTAATTTGTTTATGTTCCTGTCTCCAAGGGTTCTATATACAAGGGTTTTCCCTGTACTATAGCTCTCTGATATACGTGCGGGGTCCAACAATAGTACTCGACCCAATATCTCAGGGAACTAACTAAGGAGGATAGACTGTACCCTTAGCCGTACTACCCGACTACCCAGGTACTAGAGAGTATCTTCCCGAGTGTTGTTCTCAGTGACACTATAGCAATCAGGCGATCGACCGGTTTATCTAAAGAGGGCTTCAGGTAATATAGGTCGATTCGTACACACGTGTTTTCTAATGCGCTACCACTCGAAGGGGTACCAACAGGGGTTACAAGGGTGGCCAACATATGTGCGCTTAAGTACCACTTGTATTTTCTGCATGTCTGAATCCCTCAACCACGAGTTTATGCACGTAATGATAGATCTCTATCGCTTAAAGATGCCAGAATATGTCTCTACCCTGAAAAAAACATTTTACCCACACTTTCTGCCAAGGAAAGTGATTTGATACCACTTGTAATATACCAGATATAAAATGTATGCAGAACATAAATAAAACGCTAGTAATGGCATAATAACAACAATATAACCATAACATTCACCACAATAACACTAAAATCATATAAGAATAACAATAGAAATAACATTTTGAATCTGAAAGAAATTGTTCATGGGCCTCTTTGAGGGGGCAACCTCTAGTTGAGCAGAGCTCTATTACAATAATATCCAAGCTAGGGTTCTCATACCCTCGACTCCTATTTGTACTAAAAAGAAGCATCTAGAGGAAGATCCTTCTAGAAGTGGAAGCTTCTATTAGGTCTTCTTACATCCGCTTTATTCTATTTTATTGAAAGGCCTTATTAATATTGACCTTTATTGCATCCAAATATATTGTTCTACCTATGTGCGGGTTAGGACCCTAACTACTAGATTCCAGAGTAGGTCTGGATGAATCATTCAATGTACGAGGAGAATTAGGTTTAAGATCATAAAGTTTTCTAGACTGGGAATAAACCAAGTCCAAATGTTGTGCAAGTTCTATAGCCTACTCCTCAGTAACTACATTTCCCATAGTAACATTATGGGTGATGGGAGGCAAGAGCGAATTTGTGAACCAATCCGTGAGGAGTTGGTCCGGAGTTGGAGCTTTAATCATCCGTCCCCGTCGTCTCCACTCATGAATATGATGAGAGATGTGGGTGGAAGAGTATTTCTAGAGAGAGGTCAACATTTCTATATCGGTATTGTACTGTATAGGAAATTGAAAATGCGTTAAGAAACCCATGGGAAGAGAATTAATGTCAACAAAAGAGTTACGCGGTAGTTCAATGTACCATTTTGTTGCCACACTTGTACGTGTTCTATGAAAAATCATAAGATGAATGGAATTATCCACCAAAGAGTTGGAAGAACACCATAAGTGGAAATTCATAACATGATTGTTAGGATCCTCCCCAGGTTTTCCGTCAAATTTTGGAATGTCGGATGGTAATTTGGAAGGGATGGTGGGCCAAAACGAGGGATGAAGGATGGGATTGTTTATTAAACACAACATATATAACATATATAACATAGCCAAGAATGGTATTTTTCGGTTAGGTTGTTGATACTGGTGATAACAATATTGCGTAGGCGCACTAGTAGGACCATATCTAGGTTGTGGTGAGGTGACAAAACTAGATGGTCCTCCCATATACGGTGGTTGTACAAGTTGTCCACTTATGTAAGGTGGTTGTCCTATTTTTCTTCCCATGTACGGTGATTGAATAGATGGACCTCCTAAGTAGTATGGTTGGCTTGTTGGTCTCCTTGTTTCTGGTGGTGGAAGGGATTGTTGTGTTCGAATTATGGGGTTTACGGATTGATAGGGCATAGTTCCTTGCAGAGGAATTCCTGCCGGATTGGGTTGAGTCCACAAAGGGTTCACAACTCCTAGATATGGATGTCCAACATACAGACCAGTGGTAGTATGGATAAGGGGACTTGTAGGAGTGGTTTTCCCCCATGTTGGTTGATGTTGCAACCATGTATGTTTTCCCCCATGCTGGTTGATGTTGCAATAATGTATGTTTCCCCCTATGCTGGTTGATGTTGCAACCATGCAGGTTTCTCCCCAGTAAATGTTTTCCCTGCAATTGAAGGTTTCCCACCTGTTCAAGGTTGGCATCCCATTGAAGATTGACCTCCAATGTAGGGAGTACTAATCTGTGATGTGTGAGATGGAGGTTGAGTATATTGTGTAACCATGGTTGTGTGAATGAATTGACTTTTGGCCATTTGACTTATGGGACGACCAAGTAAAGAACTTGGCATGTGCATGTTTGGAAAAAATGAAGTAGGAATATTACCTGACTCATGTGAAAGAGGAGATGAATGCGTAAGTTGTTGATTCAGGGTCACCTGGGTCATCGATTTTTCTAGTAAAGAATAAGCATGAGCAATATCAACTATAGGAGGTGTGGAAAAATATGAATTCCCAAGTCCTTCATGAAAATAAAAAATATGTGGGTCCATGCGAAAAGATGGTGTAATGGTGGAAGCAGGTGATAAACGATAAGAAGAATAAGAATCATGGTATCTTGTGGATGGTGGATCAAAGAGTGGTTCGCTAAGTGGATCAGTAAAAAAAGAATTCACAAAATATGCCAAGCTTTCTACGAAGGTTGGGACTGGTTCTTCAACATGATGGCCACTTCTAGGAGAAACACTCGCAGTTTCATAAGTGTGATCCGCGATCACTTCTTTGTAAGAAAGATTATGGTGTGTTTCATGAGTGTTAGGTTCCATACCTTGTATACTGTCAAAATTATGATCCAAAGGTCGACTATTCAAAACAAAGAATCACACTCCTATGAAAATTAAAAGCAATCAACCAGGGAAAAACTAATGTAAGGATCTTTCGAGGACGGGATGTCAAGACGCCAATGAAGAAGTGAGAAGCAGTTACCTCGACCTCCACATAACAACCCTTCTTTGTGCAAGGAACCCTCTATTTCATGGGATCACCCTCCAAGGGTACTGAGAGTGTGATACGACATCTTCTCCAGGTACCATGGGAATCCCCCCACAGTCACCTATGTAGGTACCTAGGAAAGGCCACTAAGTTTACCAACTCGCATTTAGCCTTAGGGGGGTACAGTTGATATTTGGGACCGAATTTATGGGTGAGATATAAAATTCTAAATCTCTTCAAGAGAACTGAAGACAAGTGGACCTATAGGACTCCAGAGGACCCCAAACATATTTGGAGTTCACGAAGAACTGAGACCAAATGAAACCATTCGTTTCTGAAGAACAACCCCCAATATATGATATTTCAACTATGATTAGTTAATATTTGGAGGGGTAATCTTCATTGCTCTTCCACACACGACCTCATGTTTATCCCCTGTGTGAGAGTGGGTTCCTGGTTATTCTTATAAGAAAGTTGGATTTATACGCTCTTTAGTGTTATACAATCTCTTTAGTAGTCTTGGACAATTTAGTCACTTCACCTAGTCCAAAGACCCTAATCCTAAGCTATTGTTAGTGTGCTAAAAAAAAAAAAAAATCAAGTTGATTTTATTAGCGCGTGGTTTATTTTAATGGATTTTAACTCAAAGGGTTCACAGAGATGAAACTGATGATCAGTAAGAGACTCAACTCCAATAGAATGCAAAAGAGTGATGTGTAGTTCTTTCTTTCGATGAATTCTACATATCGGAAGGAGAAGAGTTCTATTCTTCTTAATACAAGGAAAGACTCAAAACAATGCAAATTTCAATTTATGGGATCAATATGATGCCAAACATCTAAGAAAATGCTTCCGAAAACTAAAATGCACATGCAAAACTAGCTCTTTTCCAAACATAAACCAAAGAAAAGTTCCTAATGAATGAAAAATTTCTTCATTTGATTAACTATGCAAGGAGATATGCAAAATTTTCATTTCTTAACTTTCATATGAAAGAGATCTAAGTTTGATACAAATAACTGCGAGGAAAAAAACAATCAAACAAAGTGCACTTAAAGCGATGAGAATTGGAAGAATTGAGTAGGAGAACTCAATCAAGGATTCAACAATAGACAAGCATTCAAGGAATACAAGAAAGTTCAGAAAATAATCCAAAAAATGACAGGGATAAGGAGAAATCACTCAAATGTGTTGACAAAACAAGCAAAAAGAAAGAGAAATCCAAGCTATGTTGTTGTAAGAATAAAGTATTATATCACTCAAAGAGGAAATATTTAAAAAGTAACTTAAGACCAAGAAACCTTTGCAAACATTTTCAATCATTTAGATAAACAGAAACTTCGCAAGACTCAAACCAAACCAAGATAAAACAAGGTGAATCAATCTCGCAATTTGGAAAAGGTTGAAAACTCAAACAAGCCAATGAAAAAAGTGATAAGAACCAAATCCTAAACCCAAACAAAGTCACAAGAAAACGTATAGGCTATGGGGAAAATACCTACAACAAAGGGTTGAGAAAAAAAGGGAAAAATCTCTTAGATCTGTCCAAAACCAGAGAGCAACGCTCCATAAAAAAATGAGACAGAGCACTATAGCATTCCCTAAGATACAAAATAGGAGCATTGATCAGATAACCAACGCTCTAGTAGCCACTCAGGGGGAGATCTAGTCTTGTAGATTCTTGAAAATGAGCATAAAAGAGAAAAAATCAACATAGACTGGCTTGGCAACTATGACTATTGCTTGAATAAGCAGAGGGAAGAGGGAAGTATAAAAAGAAATCAATCAAAAAAGATCAAACAAGGAAAAGGTTCAGACGATCCAAGTAAAGAGAATTAAATTTTCTTCCCCAGTGGAGTCGCCTATTTCTGTTATGGAATAATTCCCTTGCAGATAGGAAAATTATCCCTTTTATTATAGACCCCTAATACCAAGAAAAAAAAACAAAAATGGACACTAACATCCTTTTGAATTCAGTTTAACTAATCAGAAAGAGAAAGAGATGGAAGAAAGTGTGATGCATCTTATTTTGTAGTTCGTCCTCGTTGTTTCCAATCCGAGCTTGATATGCCAACTCTTTAGCACAAATTGATACTTGTAATATAATGGAAAACAAAGAGAGACAAAGAAATCCTACTCTACAAGATTAGATTAAATAAATTCATCTACCAAGATCCACAAGCACATGCAAGAATACACATTCTTAAAGGGAATAGGCCAAGTATATTGATGAGAACTTTAAAGAGATACTTACAATCATGGATGGTGTTGTAGTAGCCTCCCAAATTCCTCCTCATCTGACCCCTTGCTCGAAATATCCATGATAAAAATGACAATTCTTTTGTTGATTATCTTCTTCCTTGTCTCTTCTAGAATCAAAGGTTTGATACCTGAAAGCTTCCTCCTTTCACCCTTGGACATGCCTCCTTTTATAGGAATGAGAGGCTCAACCACCATTAGTATATTTGGGGATTAGTTGAGGATATGACTCCTTTAGGTTGGTATCTGATCCTAGGATAGTGCCATAGTATATAATTTGATCCAAACCAACCTCATCTCCAAGAGATGGCCCTCAGAAAGAGGCGGGATTCTCCAAATTTTCCTCTAACCAAAATCAACGCTCCCATCTAGTTAGAGACAGAACATTGATCCTATATCAACTCTCCCTAAATAATATAAAGGGGGTGTTAATCTATGGGGTAGGACTCCCCCAACATGTCGAGAGGGCACTATCCTTCAAAAATTCCCCCAAAATGGTCGATTTTCAAGTAAAAATTGTGTTTCAGGCCTTGAAATGTGAGGTTTCTTCCTCCAATATGACTTAGGGATCATGGAAATTGTTCTTTGATGGTTTCAAGGGGTTAAAACACATATAAACAAATATAAAAGTGCACGTGACACTTAGTAAGGTGCATACAACACTTGCAACACTTACCAAGGTAAATACAACACTTTCACGACACTTAGGGTGAGATACTTAAGTGTGGAATTTGGATGTGTAATAGATTATCCCCTAAAGTGTGAGGTCATAAGATAAACTAATGGCCGAAACACTTTGCAATTCTTCAATGCAAGGGTGTGGAGTTGCAGAACCTGACAGAAGCTGCAAACAAAAATCAAACTATATTAATATATGTTCCTTTTTTGAGTCAGCTGTACCTATGCTCGGAATATGAGATGACTCAAAGCATGACGACCGACCAATACACTGCGGATCTATGAAAAATACTGACTAAGAATATGGCCACCAGAGATACAATGTGGATCCATACCTCCGTGACATGAACTGATCGAAGAAAAATACACAGTGGAGCTACGAGATGATAAAACATATCCACATACCAATACAATGTGGATCTATGTGAAAATATATATATCAACATGCTCAAAATATCTCTTTCGTAGCTTAGGAAAAGCAGATAATAGATTGAACTCCTAACCCAGGGTCTTCGTTCCAATCCCAATGTGGTATGAATCTATCCATGTGAATAGATGATTTGATGTCGAACATGGTAGAAACCCCTTGATTATCGGTCATTGAGGTAAACCATTAACAAGTGTGAGGGAAATCACTAATAATGTCAATGACTCCCAAGGTACCCTAGTATATTCCAACAAATGTGAATAAATGAGTTGAGGTCGAACATTCATGGAATCATTTGATCAGAGGTCAATGATGTAAACCTAATGTCGGAAGTGAGGAGGCCTTCCATTGAGGCATGCAGGTCCCTAGATACTAATTGGTTTCTAAGTCTAATTCCTAGATGATGTGTTGAATTCAATAGGAAATGAATCGTCAAAGGAAGGCCTTGATGTATCCCCCATCATCGACATGAAACTGATATAGGAAAGTGATGTAATATGGTGAATCGAATGAGTATGGAATGACATAGGAAATGGAAACTAGCAATACTGCAGATGGATGGTTTGAAGTGAAATTTACCTTGAACATGATGAGGCACAAGAACTGACTTGGCATCATTGACTCGACAAGTAACAAGAATGTAATGTGACAACAATAAGAACACTCTTTGACTAGACGAAAAATTATGGTGACACATGGAATTGGTATGACTTAGAGACAAGCATATTACCCAACTGTAAGATGAGACACAAACATGTGCCATGTTCAAGAGAGACAAAAGCTACCATAAAGGATTCTCAAAAAATTGACCCACTTCCTTTAATTTTTCTCCTACCTAGATAGATGGGTACCTATTTTTGATTTAATGAACTCAAGGAGGATAACACATGATCGATATAACTTACCTTCGGTAAGTTCCTCTTCCTTTGTTTAATGAACTAGAAGAAGTAAGGGTTCATCCCCAGATGATCCCTTCAATGTGTAGTTTAACAAGTCCAAAGAAGGAAAACTCGATGGTTTTTCATGTTTAGAGAGTCTGAAAAGAACTTAAAGGTGACTCCATGGTTGTCATTTTTTGTAATTTTAGTCTCTGAGGTCTGAAAAAGAGATAAACTATTACTCGGAAGATGCCCTTTCAAACCTTTTAATGAGTGTGAAAGGAAGCAATATCACTCAAAAATATTTTCATATTTAGAGAGTCTGAAAATATCTTAAAGGAGCCTATCGAGTGAAATATATGCTATCTATTTCAACATTAAATTGTCAACTTGAGGCTCATAGGCTTCAAGGTGCCAGAACTATATGTGCAGGTCTAGAGCTTTAATCTAGCCTATCCTAGACTAATCTAATGCCAATAAACTCAAATAATGAAGAGATTTAATTTAAATTTACAGAGTAATCTAAAACTATGAATGGTGAGCTCATTATTCTAAGTAATCAAGTCTTGAAGAGCAATCTATCACTATGAACAATTAGTCCAAGAAAGAATCTCTTTGAATAAGAAACCAATCCTTGAATAAGTAAACACTCCTTCAACATCAATTCTTCAAAGTGAACCTTATATTAAGACAAACTCACAATTACTCTTACCTTACAAGGAAAAAACCATATCCTTACACTAATCTACTACAATATATAAACCTTGTGCAAAGATATTCAAAATCCATCACTTGTTCTATCACACTGATTCTAGAAAATACTCTGTACAAAATTAATAATTCATGCAAGCCTATAAACTCATAACTAGTTCTAATTAAAAATCATAACCAAGATATAATTAAAAAAATCATAATTCAAAATCAACTCTAATCCTAGCATTCTAATGCTAAAAATAAAGAGAACAATTTATGTAAATATGCAATAAGTAATTGACCTAATCTAATAAAGTAGATGTGGCTAAGAGAAACACTCCATAAGTGACCAGACTATGGAATGATTTACAATTTATAAAAGAAAACAAAGAGCTATGATAGAATAGGTAAACAACTTATAAACAATTAAATTGCAACCTGCATAACAAAGTGTTATGTATCATAATATAAAAAATTAAATATAGATGATTATAAATTATATGTAATACACATAGAATCCAGGAAGCGAGCTACAAGTTAGAAGTTATATACACAATGATACAATTTAAACAAGCAATTTGAAATTAGTAAGTGATAAAATCCAAATACAAAAATATAAGTATATACTGATATGCATAAGTTACCCAGACCATTGGTGGCCCCCCCAAATAGTTGTGGCACTACTTCAAAGTAAAAACACAGTCACATAATCAATTTGACATTGATATTAATCACTAAAACAAAGTTTACAATGAAATTGAAGATAATTTTTGTGTGTATATAAAAACATCGTGTGTATGGTGTCATATACCAACAAGCATATATAGATTTTGTACACAACTTGAGAGGTCGACCACTGGAAGGGTCAACACTCTATAAAAACATAAATTCATTAAATTTCACCAACATAAAGCATCTCCTTCAACAACTTTGTGTGCTAAAAATAGAGGTCGACTCAACTTCTCGAATTTAAATGTGATGAGTTCCATAGCTAGAGGGTTGAGCAGGCACAAAACCCATGTCTTCGATTCATCCATAGAAGCTCGTCGATATGCTAACCACCAACTCCACTGCACTCTGAGTGTTGGATCAAGTGTTGGATGGAGTACTAGATTGAGGCTTGGAGGGTCGGATAAAGGACCATGAACTTCTGTTAATCCATCCACAAGTTTAGGAAACGACTCTCCTGGGACATAATTGGGCATATTAGGCACAAAACCCATGTGCCAATTTTTTCTGATTCAACTTTATGCTCCCAAAAATTGAGCTTGAATTTCACTGCCCGAAGAAGGGCCGGATGAAGGTCTGGATGGAGGGTTGGATCATGTTTTTGTCTTGTTGCAAGAAAATGAGAGATGTTAGGAAATCGTAATCACTGAATGGAAGATAAATTAACACAAAATCATTACAAAACACCGATTACACATACCTCATGTTGTTCCATGGAGAATTGATGCACAAAACCTGATAATACCTTTAAAAAGAGATAAATAAAAGCATAGAGCATATAACTTCCATATGCAAAAAGCAATTTGGGCATCGAAAAAATAGGAAAAACACAGAGTCATCATTTCCCCCATGCCTACGAGTTTGCAGGTCCTTATGCAACAAAAATGGGTCGCTAGACATAGATATGCTTATGAAGGAGGGGGTAGATTAGCTTTAGAGGCCTCTCCCTCATGTCCTGAATAATTTACCTTTTTCTTGAAGGACAACATTTTCATGGTGTAAATGACGATCCACGGTTTCATGTTCTATGCGACATTGGATCAGCGGAGCATTCTCTTTTTGCAATTTCTCAACAGTTGGGAATTGATCAGATTGTTCAAGAGAGGAAGACTTAGGATTCTTAGTAGATGTAGAAGGCATGTCACATTTAGTAGAAGGTGTAGAAATCCGAGGAGAGGGTGTAACAATGGCCTTATGAGGAAGACTTGGTGTGACAGGTTCAGTCTTGATTTATTTGGCAGGCTCAAATCATTTTTCAGAATATTCTCTAAGTTTCTTGTGAGGGATTTCATGGTCATAGAACAACTGGATAGGATATGTGGTAGTTGGAGGTTAAATCAAATCGCATAAAATATTTGATCAATGTCCAATTTGAAGACTTGGACATTATGATCATAAAATTAAATCATAAATTAAATTCTCCCTTTTAATAAGTGTAAAATATAGATACACCACCTTTAGTAATATTATTTGATCACTTCAACAAATATAATCAAACCCCAACGATAATACTTGAATGAAAATCTCATTTGCAGTTGAAACGTTTATACAATACCTTATCCGATCCTCCATATGGCACTTCATTTGGTTCCCTGTGTAGGTGAAAACTACCCAATAGTAAATAGGCATTCGCCCATAGCACTTAGATTGGATGATTTATGGTAGGCATGGTGAACAGGAGCATGGATAGGATGAGCATGAATATAATTATAACATCCATTTTTTATTTTCTTTGTTATTAATCTGTAACAATACAAATGTCTGTTCTTCTCATGGGCTTGTAACATAGATGGAAGTGTTTAGCATTTGTTATTGATCTATAATTGTTACAAGGAACAATTAAGTGTAAGCAGACTTTCATTGCATTAGATATAAACATAAAAAAAAAAATGCACAATAGGCTTATAACACACAAAGTTATGTCAGCAGTATAAAAATTATTGTACCAATACAAATGATTGTTGATATAATAGCTTGAGATATTGTAAAAAAAACAATATGACAGAATTTGACAGAGATTCTATTTCCTCTTTTCATGGCTTGTAATACAAATGGCAGTGTTTAGCATTTTTCAGCTTAGGAAACCCTTCCCCCACTCCTAAGTATTGTGACAATTCACAATCAATGATATAGGAAACCGATAAATTCTCCCAATAGCCTAAGATTTACAGTTTCCAAGTGTAGAGATACATTTCACACATTAGTCTGACAAGACAGTTAAAAATATGGCCCCACGTGTAGGAAATAACATCCTACATATATTTAAGAAGAGGTAGGTGAGAGAGTCTTAGGATTGTCTTAAAGTGTAATATACCAGATATAAAATGTATTCAAAACAGAAATAAAATGCTAGAAATGGCAGAATAACAACAATATAACCATAGCATTCACCCCAATAGCACTGAAATGATATGAGAATAATAACATAAATAACACTTTGAATCTAAAAGACATGTTCATGAGCCTCTTCAAGGGGGAAACCTCCAGTTGAGCAGAGCTCTATTGCAATAATATCCAAGTTAGTGTTCTCATACCCTCGACTCCTATTTATACTAAAAATAAGCATCTAGAGGAAGATCCTTCTAGAAGCGGAAGCTTCTATTAGGTCTTCTTACATCCGCCTTATTCTATTTTATTGA
>JZKD02S2182111.1:208136-273839 GCA_000966675.3 Picea glauca
ATGAGAGAACTGAAGGTGGCTTCTGTCCATATACCGCTTCAAAAGGAGTCATGCGTGTAGCTGTATGGTATGAAGTGTTGTACCACCATTCATCTAGGGGTAACCATTAATCCCACTGATTTTTCTTTCAAGAGGAAAAACACCTCAAATATGTTTCCAAACACTTGTTGACAACTTCCGTTTGGCCATCAGTCTGGGGATGATAAGTTGTGATGAGATGAAATTTGGTGCCTTGTATCTTGAACAATTCTTGCCAAAAATTGTTTGTGAAAGTTGGGTCGTGATCAGAAATAATAGAGTGTGGCATGCCATGAAGCTTGAAGACCTGATCCATGAAAATTTGAGCCACCATGGATGTTGTAAATGGGTGTTTAAGGGCACATAAATGAACATACTTGGAAAGGCGATAAACAACCACCATGATGATGGATTTATTGCCCGATTTGGGAAAGCCGGTAATAAAATCCATAGAGACATCCTTCCAAATAAAAGGTGGAATCGGGAGCAGTTGTAGTGTGCCCAGAGATTTGGCTGTTTCTCCCATGTTGCGTTGACACACATCACATTCATATACAAAATTACAAATGTCTTGTTTCATACCATCCCAGAAAAAGGAATGTTTGACCCTGTCATAGGTTTTGGTCAACCCAGAGTGCCCTGCTGTGGGTGTTGCATGAAGCTCAGAAAGTACTGTGGATTTAAGCTTTGATTGTTTACTTAAATACAAATGACCTTTGTATCAAAGTCCATCATGGAGCCAAGAGTACCCTGGGGAAGCTGGAGCATTGGACTGCAATTGCTGGATCAACTGCGAACTTTTGGGATCTTGTAGCCATTCCTAGCGAACAACTTGGAGCCAATCTGGTACAATGAATGAAAGAGAAAAAAGGGATCCTTCATCTTCATATTTTCGAGAAAGTGCATCTGTAACCACATTGTCTTTTCCTTTCTTGTAAATGATCTCATAATCATATCCAAAGATTTTAGTAACCCATTTTTGTTGTTCTGGGGAGGAAATGCGTTGTTCCAGAAAATACTTGAGCCTTTGATGGTCTGTCTTAATTTGGAAACTTTGCCCCAATAGATAAGGGTGCCATAGATCAACTACATGAAAAATAACCAACATTTCCTTTTCATAGATGGATTTGCCCAAATTTCTTTCAGATAGTTGCTTGATGGTAAAGGCCAAAGTTCGACCCTCTTGCATAAGGACAACACCAATTCCTTTCCCTGAGGCATCACATTCCAACACAAAGGTATTTGTTAAATTGGGAAGGGCAAGGACTGGAGTGGTGCACATGGACATATTCAAGGTTTGAAAAGCTTGAGCAGCAGCTGGAGTCCAACTGAAAGAGTTCTTTTTTAGGAGAGCAGTGAGAGGTGCTGCAATCTTCCCATAATTCTAAAAAAACTTGTGATAATACCTTGTTAAGCCTAGAAATCCATGCAATCTCTTAAGAGTCTTTGGGTGAGGCCAGTCTTGCATAGCTTCAATATTTTTAGGATCCACCCTGACGCCATCGTTTCCAACCAGATGACCCAAGTATTCTACTTCTGAGGTGCCAAAAGCACATTTAGAATGTTTCAGGAAAAGTTGGTGCTGAGAGAGTAGATGGAGAACTCGATCCACATGAGCAAGATGGTCTATCCAGGTTTTGCTATAGATGAGGATATCATCAAAGAAAATTAAGACAGAATGGAGGAGAAAAGGACAGAAGACATGATTCATGAGGCTTTGGAAGGTGGAGGGGCCATTACACAAGCCAAAAGGCATGACCAAAAACTCATAGTGGCCCTGATGAATTCTAAAGGCAGTCTTGGGAATGTCTTCCTCTTTCATACATATCTAGTGGTAGCCTAAAGGAAGATCAAGTTTAGTGAATAATTGAGCACCACTCAATTCATCCAGGAGGTCATCAATGACAGGAATGGGGAATTTGTCTTTGATGGTAAGTTTGTTGAGGGCACGAAAGTCAGGACACATTTGCCAAGAACCTTATTTCTTCAGGACCATGGCCATAGGAGAAGAGTAGGGGCTTGTAATAGGGCGTATAACGCCCACATTAAGGAGTTCCTGGCCCATTTTCTCAATTTCATTTTTTTTGGAAAAGGGTGATGATACAGACGGATATTGGGAGGAAGGCTTCCGGGTACCAGGGGAATGGAATGATCATGAACACCATGGGAAGGAGGGAGTCCTTGGGGAGTGGAAAAGACCAATTGATGTTTAGAAAGGATGGCTTGGAGGTCTTGCGGGACTGAGGGTGTCTCTATTGCTTGTATGGCATGGAGTTGGGCGATAACACCAGAATGACCTTTTTTGAGAATCTTTTCCATGCAATGGGAACTAATGATCTCAGATGAACTGACGGTGATGCCTTGGAACTTATATTGGTGGCCCTCCTGGTCAAATTGCATATTTAAGTCATTAAAATCCATGAGAATGGGACCCAAAGACCTTAGCGAGTTTTCACCCAATACAATGTCACAACCTCCCATGTCAATAGAAAACATATGGGATTTCAGGTGGTAGTCACCAATTTGGAGACACACATTTTCACAATGCCCTCCACATTTCATGGAACCACCATTGGCGATCATGATTTGGAAATTATTGACAGCATGGATGTAGCAATGAGTTTCTTGGGCAATGCAACAATGCATAAAATTATGGGTGCTGCCATTATCAACCAAAATGATGACCTTCCGATGCTTGATGTAACCGATTAGCTTGAGGGTTTGGGGAGCGGAGAAGCCAGTAAGAGCATTGAGGGAAATGAACGATTCTACTTTAGGAGGGTCTGAGGGAGGGATTATGTCAGTGGATTGAGGTGACTCAGACACAAAGGGAGTTTCTACATCCTCTTCCTAAATATCCTCGGAGATGGCCATAAAAAGATTTTGTTCTTTACACTTGTGGCCCTGGAAATATTTGTCATCACAGTTATAAAAAATGCCTTTGAGTTGGCATTCAACCATTTCATCCTTGGTGAATTTTTGGATCTTTAGTGGAGTAGAGGGAGTAGTGGGATTTACTGGTTTAGGGTGAGGGATAAAGGAGGGTTTTCAGTTTTGACAAGATACAACCTGTTCTGGTTCTTTGTCTCTTTTAGTAGGCTCCACCCAACTCTGAGGCCGAGCCATGAGGACATGGGCTTGAATATCATCCTTGAGACAGCTGATAAAACACTCTCAGAAAAAGGCATCAGACATGCCCTCTGTTCTAAAATCCAGGCGCTCAAAGGAAGCTATAAATTCTTCCATTTTTCCTAATTGTTTCAACTTTGTCAAATGGCGCAAACGGTTGGTGTCAGTGTCAAAGCGTTCATAAATCTCTACCACAAAGTGTGTCCAAGCAATATACCCTTGACGAGAAGTTTTTCTCCATTTCCACCATTGCCAACGCTCTTGATCTAGATGGAGAACACCATACCAGAGTTTGGCCAAGCCATCTGTAATGTCGTATAAAGAGAAATAATGTTCCATTTGGGTTACCCAACCAGTGGGGTCTGAGTCATCAAATTTGGTCACATACACCCATGGAAGGCGTAGGTCACGTTGAAAGTGATGGTTCTGAAAGTTATGGGAATGAGGGTAATGGTCACCTTCATTATGTGGAGGTGAGGAAGAGGAAGGGTTATCTGTAGGGATATGTAGTTTGGTGTAGAGTGCCGAAAAGACTGATTCAAGATGGGTGATGAGGTCTTGTTTGATTTCCTCCCTTGAGGACTACATGGTGGTATTGATGGCAAAAACATTGGCACTGAGTTGTTTCAATTCTTGTTGGGTCTCGATGAGACCAAATTGCAAGGTGTTGAAGAGAGCTTCCAAGTCTTGGCTACGGGTATGGGCCATGAGGATGGGGAAACTGAAAAGGGGCTAGCGGGGTCAAAAAATTTACTGAAAAATGGTATGGATTAATGTGATAAGGGTGAAGAGATGAATCCAATGGAATAGGTCTCAAATAATGGTGAAAAAAATTCCAGACTTTTTTTTTGTTTACACCTGCGGAGTTAGACTCCAGTCTGAAGAATACTACAGAGAGGAAATGCCCAAATGCTTAACCAGAAATAAATCTGTATTTACTTGGCAACCCGAACACAGTTGTGTGGAAATAGATCTTGTCTGTTTTAATTTGTTTATGTTTCTGTCCCCAAGGGTTAGGTATTCAAGGGTTCTACAGACAAGGGTTTGCCCTGTGCTATAGCTCTTTGATATACGTGTGGGGTCCAACAGTAGTACTCAGCCCAATATCTCAGGACACTAACTAAGGAGGATAGACTGTACCCTTATCTGTACTACTCGACTACCCAGGTACTAAAGAGTATCTTCCCGAGTGTTGTTCTCGGTGACACTATAGCAGCCAGGCGGCTGATCGGTTTATCTAAAAATGACATTCAGGTAATCTAGGCTGATCCGTACATAGGTGTTGTCTGATGAGCTACCACTTGAAGGGGTACCAGTAGGGGTTACAAGGGTGGCCAACAGATGTGCGCTTAACTACCACTTGTATTTCCTGCGTGTATGAATCCCTCAACCATGGGTTTATGCACGTAACGACATATCTCTGTGGCTTAAAGACACTAGAATACATCTCTACCCTAAAAATAAATTTAACCCACACTTTCTGCCGAGGAAAGTGCTTTGATACCACTTGTAATATACTAGATATAAATTGTATGCAAAACAAAACAAAATGCTAGAAATGGAAGAATAACAACAATATAACCAGAACATTCACCACAATAGCACTGAAATGATATGAGAATAATAACAGAAATAACACTTTGAATATAAAAGTAATGTTCATGGGCCTCTTCAAGGGGGCGACCTCCAGTTGAGCAGAGCTCTATTACAATAATATCCAAGTTAGTGTTCTCATACCCTCGAATCCTATTTATACTAAAAAGAAGCATCTAGAGGAAGATCCTTCTAGAAGCATAAGTTTCTATTAGGTCTTCTTACATCCGCCTTATTCTATTTTATTGAAAGGCCTTATTAATATTGACTTTTATTACATCTCAATATATTTTTCTACCTATGTGCGGGTTAGGAACCTAACATAAAGTTAGTTCCCAATGGAAGATTGATGGAGTTCATTTACCTTTGCTTAACCATGTGTACTTCTTTTCAATTTTTCCTATAAGTAGTGTCATACATTAGGACAAGTTTTAAGATTTAGGATTTTTATTTATTTTTTGTCAAATCATCACCCTCTCTAGGTAGAATGCTTCGCTGCCAGCAAGCATGTTCAGTACTCCGATGGGTTTACCTAGTCATACCATAGGCCATTACTCGTTGCCATTAAACATGTTCAGTATCCCGATGGGTTAGCCTCTTATGCACTTTTACAACAGAGACTGGTCCACCATCTTTTAAGATTTTTGTTTGAATATTTCTTTTTTCAAGGAGATGGGGAGGCATCTCTAACAATTTTTTTATTTGGGACTAGGATGGTATTTAAGTTAGAGGATGACTCTTCTTTATGTATTCCTTATAGATTGTCCTGATGTAAGGGATACTTAAGTGGGTGTAACCAATATGAAGATATGGTATAGTCAATCATTTTTAATGTGTAGTGGAAGGTACCAGTGGAAAATAACAGAAAGGTATCTTCAGTCCCTACTCACTTTATTATTTTTTGAAGCTATATTGATGTTTACATGGTTAACCACTAATCATGTCCTCTTGCTACTCTTTCATAAAGATATTTTACTCACCTACTCAGGGTTCTTAGGGAAATTGTACTAGTAACCTCTAGGTTTGATAAGACAAAGTGTCACTTCCTTATATCCTCTAGTGGTGGAGGTTATGAGAAACTTCCATGAAATATGCCTTGAGAGAAAGGAATATATAAATCTTGTAAAAAACGGCTAATTAAAAGTAGGAAGTTTCTAAGCATAATAAAAATTCATTATCCAATTGGTGCTTAAGTAGACACCAGAGTTTAAATATAGAAAAATATTCTTTCAAAGTAAAATACTTCCCTTTTTGTCTCCTTGGAGTTGTCCACTTGTTGTTATATGAATACCTGTAAAATGTTTCTAAAACTGTTTGTCAAAAAACACACTCTAAAATATCAAAAACTAATGAGATCAATGAGATTAAATCACAGACACATGTATCTCATAGTTATTTTATTAAAAAGAAAATGTAAAATGAGGCTGCATTATACTTTAAACTAAACTAACAACAAACAACTTTTATTTATTATCCTACTCTACCTAAAAAGAAAGGAAAATATTTATTCAAGTGTAAGAAATTTTCCAATGTAACTGATGGAAAATGTCGTATTTTCATCCACATTTTCCTTCACCATTCGTTACATTTCATCATCCCATTAACATTTTATCATACCATTTCCATAATGATATTTGGGTTTCTCCTTATTATTTTCCATTGTATTCATTTTAGTATTATAAGTGAATTCGTGATTAAATATTAGGAAATTAACATATTTTGATTATATCTCAAAGTTGGATGAGTTTTATGATGTGTACAGGTATATTTGAAGACTTCAACAAAGTCAAATATTACCACCTAGCCTCAAATTGGAATTTCATCTTCAAGCTTTGAAGATTTGAAGAATATTTGGGACAATCATTCAAGCATATTCAAAGGAGAAGATCATGGAGATTTTGATGGCATATCTTATCCAAGATTTGTGAGAGATGTGTGGAGGATTTGAATGGATCATATCTTGTAATAATCAGAAAGTAGTTGAGAGTGGTTGAGAGAATAGTGGATCTATCATTATGACACTCATGTATATAAGAGAGTGTTCTCTCTTCATGAGGGGATTGATGTAATTCATAATTTAGTCTTGTAATTAGGAGAAGGGGATTCTTAGCTTTGATTCTTTCATGGTTATTATTTCATACTTTGTCATTTGATTCTTGTAATATAATTTGAGATTGATTTATTGTGTGAGCTCACATATGTCTTTTGTCATTCAACTCTTCACATGTTGTATTGCTTTCTTAGATTAATTTCCTACTTTCCTAGTTAGTCTTTCAATGCTTTCCTAGATTAATTTCATTTCAGAAATTTAGATTAGATTACTTCCACTTCAATCCTGCATATATAGTGCTTGTGCTTCATAATCCTACGAACCTCGGATTGAAAAATTAAATAGTTGGGCAAGTACTACAATGAAATTAAACGGCAATATTTCCACCTAACATTTTGGTGCCATTGTCGGGGAAGTACGATGGATTGAGGTTTAGCTTGAATTTTCATGCAAGTATGATTAGTAATGCTCCTAACTCTGAGGTGACGTATGGGTAAGGGCATGTAGGGAGTGTTCCAATTTTTGCAATTTCAATTTCTAAAATTTCAATTTTCGCAACTGTGAAGAAGTTTTCATGTGTTTCAACAAGTGTGATTTTTAGTTTTTTTTTTTTTTGGTGTTGTAAGAACCCCTTTTGCAATATGATTTAACCATGAGTGTTATCTTGGAAGAACTCACTCATATCCTGGAGAAATCTGGGATATCTTCTTCTTAGGAAGAGGAGATCTTGACAACAACCCAGAGCTTAAATACTCCTCCAGAAATGAACAAGGAATGAACATCTAAGGAACTTGAGGAGGAAAATGAGGAGTTGCAGCATGATCTGAGTGAGGGAAACTATGCCTACAAAATCTATATCGAATGATGGTTTCAAACGACTACCAGGCTATATTCTTTTATTTTTTCTTTTTATTTTGTTAATTTACAGTTACAACAACTAGATTCATTCATTCTTGTAAAATTCTATTTTTCTTTCGAAAAATTGCCACTGAACATATTGTTGTTACTATTGCGTGATTGGCTCCATTGGATATTTGAATACACGTAACTTATTTCTAATATGTAATTAGCATAGAGTAGGTACATTTTAATTTTCAAATTTTCTTTTACTTATAATAAGTATGCTCTCCTCCGCGCTTCGTGCGATTGTGAGGATCAGGAAATAGGGATGATTTTGATTTCAGGAATGAATGTTTTTGCAAAGATGCTTAACAATAAACACAATAAAACATTAGACAAATAAAAAAAAAACCAAAGTTTACAGGCTGATACAACAAAAATTTTACATGTTGTTACAACATGTTGATAAAACGAAAATTTTACATGCTGATACAACGAAATTTTACATGATGTTACAGCAAAATTTTACATGGTGAAACAATGATGTTTTTGTTGTTACTGTGCCATGATTGAACTATGTCTTCTTGGTTTGGTTTCTTTCTAGTTTTGATTCGCATCAACATCACCTTATCCTCTGTATTTATCCTGTAACCTGGAATAAAAACTGCAACAAAACAAAAGCAATCTTAAATGTACAGAAACCACTGCATAAGATTCAACTGAATAAATAAACAATATAAGAAATTTGCAATTCTACGCAAACTCTTGATCCATACATTTGACCAGCTAAAAACACCCTCAAATGCTTCAAAACCACTCAACCAAGATCTCATGTCTATCGACGATCATTGAAAAAAAACTGCAACACAACAACAACAAAATAGTTTTGTTTTATAAATCTCTCTCCAGATTTGTGATAAAAAGAAAACTACCCTAGTCTCCCAATGAATGAGGATCCAAACACAATTCATGTGATAGCTCTTATCTTTTTTTATAATTAAGAAACTATGATTTTCTTCCCCAATTTCCATGTTTAATTTGAGCTTCATATCAAGAATTATAATTAGGTTGTTGATTGATTTATTTTACCCAAATCCTAACGATGCAATCATTTTTGCTAATTTTCCACCTCATCTGAACAAACTCTTTCAAATCGAATCAAAACCAATTGCTTAAAAAACGATGATTAGTTGGCATTTCTATTATTGGCAACACAATTTTATTCATTTGATCCAACACATCATCCTGTATTAGTAAACAACCAGTACGTATCCCTCCAATCATGCTTCAAGATGATCGTATCTGCTTTCAGATTTGAAATTAATCAGTTGTTTATTGTTTTACATGATGTGGCATCCGGGAGAGATGGGAAGAAAAACTTTATTATGGGTCTCTGACATACTACAGGATGATCCAACTCATAAAAGGTATTAAGTATTACCAAATCGGCTTCCAGAGCATCCTGCGCTTCACTTCTGGCAAGCTAAAATAAGTAATTCGAATAGTCTATGACTTGCAATGTTTTGGGCAGGTCTTTGATATGTAATGGGGGCATTCCATGAATGTGTACCCATTTGTGAAATACCTTTCATATGCAACAACAAGTAATGCGATACAGAGTGAAATTTATTTGCAGTACTAAGGACGCTGACTTTTTCCTTGTGAGCTAGGAATACCGCCTATTGGATGGCTATCTTCATGCATACGTATATGGGTTGTTGATATATATCTGCATTAAAACAATGCAACAACCAAAACTTTGATGCCACCGATTTTGTTAGATATATACGAGCCATCGATATATAGAGAACTATTGATAGCCACCTCATTCAATGCCAAAGTCATGATCTGGATCTCCATATCATCCTCACACAAATCACAGAGGAAGGTTAAACTTCAACAACAAAAGGTGTTCATTATCATATTTTGTACGATTATCTCACGTTCCCCTACATGCATTTTCAAAGCATAATCCTCTTTTTGTTTTTTTTTCACACAATTAAATAATATCTTTCATTTCATATGCGAGAAAATATATAAGTTTAATATTTTTCTTAGGCCAAGCACTCGCTTGTGCTTGCTACTTCGAGAATCTCCTTGAAGATCCAAGTTTCCTTATAGTTTTGTAGGTCTTCGTACTTCCGAATCACTAAAATTCAACACCGATTCAGAGCACCTGACAATATGCCTCATCGAAGAATTTCTACCAATGTTCATTCGCCTACTGTGGGTGCGCTGATTGATATGGGCAATCCCTTTCTCAATTGAACAGTTGATGGGTTTCTCAAAATTGGAATTGTGGGCGCTTCACGTGTGCTTTTTGAAGAGACTTACATCTCTTTGAGTAAAGTAAGTGTGACAAAGAATGATCTTGAGCATATGATTAAGAAGATGGGAAAGGAGGGATTCAAGTGGGGTGCGGTAGCTGGTGTGTATAATGGAGTAGAATATGGAGTAGAAAGGATTCGTGGCAGGTGAGACTGGAAGAATGATTTAACAAGTGGTGTTGTGGCTAGAGCTGCCATGTCCTTCGGTGATAATAAATACACCAAAGACAAGATGATAAAGGATGCCATTACAGGAGGATCCATAGCCATTGCTGCCGAATTTATAAGATATCTCACATAAAACTACAGATTTCGAAGTGTGATGCAATAAATGTTCTGAGCATTAATCTTCTTTCCATACATGCAGTCCCTAGACTGTTTAAAATAAATTTTGATAGACTGACTAATGATTTGGAAGATCAAATGCTTCACATTTGTAAAGAAGAAAAAGAAAAGAACAACTTTTGTTATCACTATTTGTTCTCGAGTGCATGTTGCATAAATGCATTGCTATTATAGTAGGTTAGTTTCCTAGTCACAAGTTTGAAGGACCTACTTATTTCTTGATGGAATTGCATTGGAGAGATGGAAGTATTACTTCTTTTTGAAGTTATTCATAGAGATTCTAATGATTTACATATGCAAGTCTCCTTTTTCTTTTCTAAGAGAATCAAACAATTTCTTGAACTGCCAATTTGCAATGGACATTCTAAAAATTCTTGAGTTGTTTTCACGATTTATGTTTTTCTTTGAGTCACTTTCACAACAATCAAAGACAAAAAAAAAACAGGTATAAAAACGCAGTTTATTTCTTTGAGTTTCTCGCATTCGTACTTATTTATGTTTTTCATATTCTTCGCAAATCTCACCATTTTTATGCAGGAATTTGTAATAAGATTTTCAGGTTCATAGCTGATCGCATTTTAATGCTGATGTGATATTCAAAAATCACAAAATCTTTCAGAAAAACATGCTTTGATCGACAACTTAACGGAGGTGATTTTCCTCATACATGTCATAAGCTCTTGTTGTTACACAACAACTTTTTGCACATCTTGATGTTTGTTGTTACACAACGACGATGTTGATACACTATCATTTCCTCTTTTTCACTTCCTAAGCTGCTGCACCAACATTTCAACTTTTCTATTTTACATACTGCGATACCCATATTTTCACATTTTGCTAAATTTCATGTTGTGACACTATCCCATTTCTCCTTCAAAGTTGATTAGTCATCCTGGTGTTGAAGCCATCTTCCATTTCCTTATCCTTTATGACTTTAGACACGATTATCTTTCTGAGTTGCATACATCATTTCCTTTATCTTTTTCAGTTCATTTTTTTCTTTCCGGTTTTCCTTCTGAATAAAACAAAATCCCTTTCCATGATTACATTGCCTTGGCATACACATTGTTTCTACTGAGATCTATCTATAGTCCTACCAATCTTTTTATAAACTCACGTTGACTGATGTGGGATTCCTTAAGGACCACCTTTCAACAGTCTTGCCCCATCGAACTCAACACCTTATGTGGGAATAAACTAGAGTCCATTTTGAGTACCTAGAGGCTTGCATGCCTTAATGGAAAGTTCTCTCGCTGGCGATCATGGGATTACATCACTATCCCTTGATCGTTATATCTTGCAAGTGGCTCAACATCAACACCTCTATTCACACTTCGCAAGATGTACTCGGGTACCTTGAAACTCATTGACATCACTGGTGAGTTTGTCTCGCATTGGTTAACGACATTCATCAATGGTCGTTAATCCAATGATTTATCTTCATGCTCGACACTGACACATTCATTTGCATGATTAGAATTGTACCACCAGTTTGTAGTGGGTGAAGACTATACAGTTGTTTTCATGATCCCCTCAGCAGTTGCAACAGTTTGATTTCAGATCTATGAGAGCACCACAGTTCCATATTCTCTGCCTGCCACATTTTTCATTATTCAGCAGTAGCAATTCAGATTCCTTTACTTCCCATGATCCAGTTACAGCGACAGTAGCATTAGTAGTTCCATTTTCATGATCTTGCAGCAGTGACATCTTCCATGCTCCACCACCAACCATATTCCTATTACATTGTTCATCATCATTATTGGGTAAGTGGAGGTATGTTCTTTTCTAATCTTTAATCATCTAATTCCTTATTTGCTAGTAATGAATAAACTTGGAAAATTCCCTCACCATGCTCTATTTCCTTTTTCACTTTCATAACCTATGCCAAGTTGCATAAGGATATGCAGCCACTTCAGTTGGGGGGGGAGGCAACCTATATTCACTACATATTCATTACCATTATTCCATTTTTCCATCATCATTCCATTTATGATTCACTAACATTTCTTTTCCAACGACACTTTGTTGCATTTCGATTGATATACATATTGGCATGATTCATAAAGATAAAGAAAAGGATTTCTTATACACAATGATTCTTTCTTATGCAAATTGAGAGCTTATTATTATTTCTAGTGAGTATATGGCTAAATTATTGCAGCAAGAAAATCAATAAGTGAAATGAATGTTGTTAACACAAGGACCAACATTCTTTGTCTTCATGGTTGTCACACAAGAACCAACCATAAGAAAATGTAAGTTGTTACTCATGTATTTCACATGTTGTTACTCTTGTATTTCACACCTTGGAAACATTCATTGTTAAAAGGAAATCATCAATCAAATCCATAGTTTAAATGCCAAAAGTTATTGAGAATATCCATGCATGGTTGCATGAGGACATGCAACAAGTTCAGTTGGGGGGCATGTTGGGCCTCAGAAATGTCGTATATTCATCCACCTTTTCCTTCACTATTCCTTACATTTCATCGTCCCATTAACCTTTTATCATACCATTTCCATAATGACATTTGGGTTTATCCTTATTATTTTCCATTGTATTCATTTTAGTATTATAAGTGAATTTGTGATTAAATATTAGGAAATTAACATATTTTCATTATATATCAAGGTTGGATGAGTTTTATGATGTGTACAGGTATATTTGAAGACTTCAACAAAGTCAAATGTTACCACCTAGCCTCAAATTCGAATTTCATCTTCAAGCTTTGAAGATTTGAAGAATATTTGGGAGAATCATTCAAGCATATTCAAAGGAGAAGATCATGGAGATTTTGATGGCATATCTTATCCAATATTTGTGAGAGATGTGTAGAGGATTTGAAGGGATCATATCTTGTAATAATCGGAAAGTAGTTGAGAGTGGTTGAGAGAATAGTGGATCTGTCATTATGACACTCATGTATATAAGAGAATGTTCTCTCTTCATGAGGGGAGTCATGTAATTCATAATTTAGTCTTGTAATTAGGAGAATGGGATTCTTAGCTTTGATTCTTTCATGGTTATTATTTCATGCTTTGTCATTTGATTCTTGTAATATAATTTGAGATTGATTTATTGTGTGAGATCACATATGTATTTTGTCATTCAACTCTTCACATGTTGTATTTCTTTCCTATATTAATTTCATGCTTTCCTAGTTAGTCTTTCATTGCTTTCCTAGATTAATTTCATTTCAACAATTTAGATTAGATTAATTCTACTTTAGTTCTGCATATATAGTGTGTGTCCTTCGTAGTCATATGAACCTTGGATTGACAAATTAAATAGTTTGGCAAGTACTACAACTGAATTAAACGACAATATTTCTTCCTAGCAGTAACCATGTGTGAAGCAAGATAAGAAACATACCCATATCCAAATATGAAAAAGTTACCGTAGTGATTACCTGGATATGAAGAACCAACCAACCTACTTGTTTTGGCATCATAAGGTGTTGACGAAGAGAATAGTATTGTGGCTTGATGACCTCTTGAAACCAAATTTCAATGTAATCTTGATGTTCATCAACAATTATTTCTCTGCTCTCCTTCATCATGTTATGCAGATATTCTTCTTCTGGATGATTGGTTTCTGAAGTATATAAAGGATTTGTTGAGAACTCCTCAATTTCAGGTCTTAATGGTTGTTCTCCATCTAATGTAGTCTCAAAATTTTCATCTCCTTTTGTAGTTTGGCAAAGAGAATATTTTTGTAGCTCATGGGACTTTGGTTCTTTTATCATTTCCGAAGAGGTAGTAAGTACTTGACTATTTTCAAGATATGTTCTTCCTGAAAAGAAGAAATCCCAATTTCTTCTAGGATTTTAGAGAGTTCTTCCAAACTAATGGTCACCTTTGAATTCATTCTGTTGGTTGATGGATCCTTCCTCACACAAGGATTAGTGTTTGGGGTTCTTAAAACACCCATTTTTATTATTATTATATGTTTTTTTAATATTTTAATCACAACTACCTAAAAAAACTGAAATATACATTGAAAATAGATTTGTGCAAACCAAACACACCATGCTTGCATAAAATAAATCACACTTGCAGGAAAGAAATCAAAGCATAAAATAAAATGTGATTGCATGAATGAAATCAAACTCTCATGTGTATGAAAGTAAATAAACTGGAAGGAAAAATAAACACACTTTGCGAAAGGGAAGCACACTTGAATGAAAGAAATAAAACTTGCATAAAATAAATAAAAGAAACCACTCTTGCGGTAAAATAAGCACACTGTCAGGAAAAAAATTTGCAGAAAAGTAAACACCTTGCAGGAAAGATAAAACACACTTTTGTAGGAATATAAACACACTTGTAGAAAAGTAAATTTCAAGAAAGTAAAAACACTAATAAAAGTAAACAAACTAAGAAAAGTAAGCAAACTTGCAGAAAAAGTAAACACTCTTGCGGAAAGGGAACAACAAGGCTTTGGAGCGACCCATTAAAATGGATGCATAGGTTCTTACCTCTTGTCTTAAAGTTTCTCCTCCCCCCTGTTGTGTAATTAAAGACAACCTATTTAGCTAATATCTAATCCCTTTAGCACCTCCCCGACAACGACGCCAAAAATGCCGAGTGAAATATATGTTATCTATTTCGACATTAAATTGTCAACTCGGGGCTCGTAGGCTTCAAGGTGTCATCATTGTATGTGCAGGTCTAGAGCTCTAATCTATCCTAGCCTAGCCTAATCTAATGCCAATAAACTCAAATAATGAAGAGCTTTAATTTAAATTTACAGAGTAATCTAAAACTATGAATGGTGAGCTCATTATTCTAAGTAATCAAGTCTTGAAGAGAAATCTATCACTATGAACAACTAGTCTAAGAAAGAAACTCTTTGAATAAGAAAGAAATATTTGAATAAGTAAACACTCCTTCAACATCAATTATTCAAAGTGAACCCTATATTAAGACAAACTCACAATTACTCGTATCTTATAGGAAGCAAACCATATCCTTACACTAATCTTCTACAGTCTATAAACCTTGTACAAAGAGATTCAAAATCAATCACTTGTTCTATCACACTGGTTCTGGAAAATACTATGTACAAAATTAATAATTCATGCAAGCCTATAAACTCATAACTAGTTCTAATTAAAAATCATAACTCAAAATCATAAACATGATATAATTAAAAAAAAATATAATTCAAAATCAACTCTGATCCTAGCATTCTAATGTTGAAAATAAAGAGAACAATTTATGTAAATATGCAAGAAGTAATTGACCTAATCTAATAAAGTAGATGTGGCTAAGAGAAACACTTCATAAGTGACCAAACTATGGAATGATTTACAATTTTATAAACATAAACAAAGAACTATGATAGCATATGTAAACAACTTATAAACAATTAAATTGAAACCTTCATAACAAAGTGTTAGGTATCAGTATATAAACAAGTAAATATAGATGATTATGAATGCTTTGTAATACACATACAATCTAGGAAGCGAGATGCAAGTTAGAAGAGATATACACAGTGATACAATTTAAACAAGCAATTCGAAATTAGTAAGTGATAAAAGACAAATACAAAAATATAAATATATATTGATATGCACAAGTTACCCAGACCACTGGTGCCTACCCCAGATGACAATGGAATTACTTCAAAGTAAAAACGCAGTCACAAAATCAATATGACATTGATATTATTCACCAAAAAAGAGTTTACAGTGAAATTGAAGATAATGTCTGTGTGTATATAAAACAATTGTTTGTATGGTGGCATAGACCAGCAAGTATATATAGATTTTATACACAACTTAAGAGGTCAACCACTAGAAGGGTTGACACTCTCTAAAAACATAAATTCATTAGATTTCACCAACATAAAGCATCTCCTTCAACAACTTCGTGTGCTAAAAATAGAGGTCAGCTCAATTTCTCAAATTTAAATGTGATGAATTCCATAGATGGAGGGCGTGAGCAGACACAAAATCCATGTCTTCGATTCTACTAGATAATCTCGCCGATATGATAACCTCCAAATCCACTACACTCTGAGTGTCGGATCGAGTGTCGGATGGAGTGCCGGATGGAGTACCAGATCAAGGATTGGAGGGTCAGATTGAGGACCACAAAATTCTCTCAATCCGTCAACAATTTTAGGAAATGGTCCTTGTAGGACCTAGTTGGGCATATTAGGCACAAAACCCATGTGTCGTATTTTTCTTATTTAACTTCATCCTCCCACAAATTGAGCTCGAAGTTCACTTCTTGGAAAAGGGTCGGATGTAGGTCTGGATGAAGGTCTGGATGGAGGGTTGGGTCACGTTTTTGGCATGTTGCAAGAAAATGAGAGATGTTAGGAAATTGTAATCACTCAATGGAAGATAAATTAACATAAAACCATTACAAAACACCAATTACACATAGCTCATGTTGTTCCATGGCAAATTGATGCACAAAACATGATAATACCTTTAAAAAGAGCTAAATAAAATCATAGAGCATATAACTTCCATATGCAAAAAGGAATTTGGACATCGGAAAAATAGGAAAAACATAGATTCATAGGAGACTCTATGGGGTTCCTTTTTTGTATAACCTTTACGATTAAAAAAAGTGATAAAATTAGACTCGGTCACATCCTCATGTATTTATGAGCACGAGAAAGAACAAAGACTAAGCTCAATAACTTGTTCTCATGTATTTATGAGCACAATAAAGAACAAAGACTAAGATATTTCTAGCAAAAGACTACTACATTACGATGGGAATGACCTTCGAATGAGGATCACTCCTAGCAGCATGTCTCTCTAGAGGTAGTTTTCCCCCAACTTATTTGGAAGAAGTCGGTGGTTCTTCTTCAGCATGATGTCCAGAGGCTGGAGACCTTCCCTCTAAGCGTCATTTCCTCCGACGACTCTTCTTCGTTCCTCGTGTGGGTTTCTGGTTACTAATGGAAACAGTTTCACTAGGCAAAGGAAAAGAAGGTTGAGGTACTCAATCTAGAGTGAGAATTGATCGTAAAGGAGGGGGGGGTATATTTCATTTTTTAACAATCTTGAAAGATACAATGAACTATGCTTGTCGAGACTAGGTACTACTAATGGATGAGATAAATAAAAGTATTGTCGTACCTGAGTCGAAATCATCTTTAAGGTGGAAAATTGTGTGGTGGGAGGAGAAGGCAAAGTAAAAACCCCCATGAGCGAGGAATCCTTGAGATGACCTACACCTACACTCTCAAAATTAGTCTATCCTATAAAAGGGACATTATTTGCTGCAACATTGTTGAGATATGGAGTTGTATACTCAAGTTGGTCAAGTGTGATAATATTTCCTTGATGGGTAAATAGTAATATACAAAACACTAAAGATGCAACAACAATCATTGCATATAACCAACTATGACCAAGTAAAAAATTATAATCCAGGGGTGTGTCGACTACTTCGATATCAACCAAAACAGTCTTACCCTTCAGAGTCACAACGAAATATTTCAAGAGTTCGTGAGGTTGGAAACCATGTCCATCAAACACTTTCAGGGTGGTTGGGGATGAAATAAGTGTAGGAGAACCAAGGGATTTCCAACAATGAAAATAAATGACACAAGTCGAGGATCCCTCATCCAAAACAATACGATCGATTTTCTTTCCACCAACCAAAACTTGAATTTGGAATGCTAAGTGGTGGGAGACTCTCTCTTTAAAATAATCTAGATTAAGCGTAACAGGTTCGACTCCTCATAATTCCATGGCTCCAACGGATGACAATAGGGTTCTATGTTGATTTGGACAGTGTCGTAGAACATCGAGGGTAGACATAGCACAAGGTTCTTGTGCCAAATATTCAATGATGTTTTAGTTTTGGGCAACACAAGCATTAGGATTAAATGTCTCTTTCTAAATTACGCTCTTGGGTGGGCACAATGCTGGATCATATATTGGCTTCTCAATATAAAGTGTATTGGAAGATGGAGGAGGGATAGTATTAGAAGGTTGTTTGACAACCTTCTCTTTAGTCTTATCACCTGGAGGAGTGTCATAGGTATTTTCATGAGTTGTGACATTAATTGTCTTAAACATGTAAACCTCAGAGGCACTTGTGGAAGCATCCCCATGGTGGGAATGACCTGGGTCACCTCCTAGTGGAGGGACATGGTTTTTTGCAACCAAGTGTTGATGTTGAACTGGTTGGGAGGTACCCTTTAGACATTTTGTGACAACCTCACAATGAGGGAAGTTTTTCATGTAGTGGTCTTCCCCACAAATCATACAAGGAGATTTATGTTTCCTTGTTGGTTGAGTATCAACAGGCTTAGGATTATCCTGCTCATTAGAAGGTTTTTTGGATTTTCCCTTTTTTTTCTTCTTACCTCCTGGTTGCTGAGATGAAGTAGATTGAAATATATTCACCTTGGAGGTTTGAGTAGGAACGGAAGTAGTTATGGTGTTTGGAACAGGACTAGATTCTAGAGTAGGTCTGGATGGATCATTCGACGGATGAGTAGCATTAGGGATCAGATCGTAAAGTGTGCCAAACTAGGAATAAACCAAGTGTAAATACTGCACACAAATGATATCCGTCTTCTCATTAGCTATGTTTCCCATAGCAACATCGCGGGTGATGGGAGGCAAGAGTGACTTTTTAAACCAATCCGCGAGGAGCTGGTCCAGAACTGGAGCTTTAATCAACCGCATTTTTTGTCTCCACACATGAATATGATTAGACATGTGGGTTGAAGAGGTGTATCGGAGAGAGGTAAAAATTTCTTTACCAGTCTCGTACTATATAGAAAACTGAAAATGTGTCAAGAAAGTGATGGCAAGAGAATTAAAGTTGACAAAAGAGTTATGCAACAGTTCAATGTACCATTTTCCTACCACACCTGTAAGTGTTCTTTGAAAAAGTATAAGACGAATGGAATCGTCCATCAAAAATTTGGAAGAACACCATAAGTGGAAAGTCATAACATGATTGTTAGGATCCTCCCCAGGTTTTTCGTCAAATTTTGAAATGTTGAAGGGTAATTTTGAAGGGATGGTGGGCCAAAACAGGGCATGAAGGATGGGATCATTTGTTAAACGTGAAAGATCTGGAAGATCTAACATAGCCAAGAATGATTGTTTTCGGTTAGGTTTTTTATACTGGTGATAAACGTATTGCATAGGAACAATAGTAGGACCATATCCAGGTTGTGGAAAGGTGACAAAACTAGATGGTGCTCCCATATACAATGGTTGTCCAGGTTGTCAACCTATGTAAGGTGGTCTTCCTGTTTTTCCACCCATGTACTTTGATTGAACAGATGGACCTCCTACATATTACATTTGTCCTGTTGGTATCACTATGTATGGCAGTGGAAGGGAATGTTTCATTTGAATTATGGGACTTACAAATTGATAGGGCATATTTCCTTGTGGAGGAATGCCCATTGGATTGGGTTTAGTCCAAAAAGGGTTCACAACTCCTAGATATGGATGTAAGAGATACAAAAAAGTGGTATTAGGGATAAAAGAACTTTCATGAGTGGTTTTCCCCCATCTTGGTTGATGTTTCAACCATGTAGGTTCCCCCCCAGTAAACTTTTCCCTGCAACTGAAGGTTTCCCTCCAGTTGGAGGTTGGCCTCCCATTGAAGATTGACCTCCAATGTAGGGAGTACTAATTTGTGATGTGTGATATGGATGTTGAGTATCTTGTGTAACCATGGTTGTGTGAATGACTTGATTGGTTGCCATTTGACCTATGGGACGACCAAGTAAAGAACTTGGCGTGTGCATGTGTGGAAAAAAAAAAGTAGTAATATTTCCTGACTCATGTGCAAGAGGATATGAATGTTTAATTGGTTGAGTCAGGGTCACCGATGTTTTTGGTAAAGAATAACCACAAGCAATATCAACTATATAAGTTCTGGAAAAAGATGAATTCCCAATTCCTTCAGGAAAATAAAAAATCGGTGGGTTCATGCCAAAAGATGGTGTAATGGTGGAATAGGGCGGTAAACGATAAGAAGAATAAGGATCATCATATCTCATGGATGGTGGATCAAATATTGGTTGGCCAGGTGGATTAGTAAATGGATAATTCACAAAATATTCCAAGCTTTCTACGAAGGTTGGGACAGGTTCTTCAATGTGATGGCCACTTCCAAGAGAAACACTCCCAGTTTCAGAAGTGTGATATGAGATCACTGCTTCGTAATAAATATTATGTTATGGTTCTTGAGTGTTAGGTTCCATACCTTTTATACTATGAAAATTATGATCCAAAGGCCGAATATTAAAAAAAAAGAAACAAACTCCTATGAAAACTAAAATAAATTAGCCAAGCAACACCATATTTAAGGATCTTCTAAAGATGGGATGTCAAGCTGCCGACGAGGAAGTGAGAATTTGTTACCCCAACCTCCAAATAACAACCCTTCTCGGTGCAAGAAAACCTCTCTTTCATGGGATCAACCTCCTAGGGTATTGAGAGTGTGATACAATGTCTGCCCAGGTACCGTGGGAGTCCCCCCACAATCACCTCTATAGGTACCTAGGAAAGGACACTAAGGTTATCAACTCAGAGTCAGCCTCTGGGGGGTACAGTTGACAGTCGGGACTGAACGTATGGGCATTATATCAAAGTTTTAAGCTCTTCAAGAGAAATGAATATACGTGGACCAATAGGACTCCATAGGACCCTAAATGTATTCAGAGTTTATGAAGAATTGGGACCAAGTGAAACTAGTGGTTTCTCAAGAACAACTCCTAATATACGATATTTACACTACGATTGGTTAAGATTTGGAGGGTTAATCTCCACTGCTCTCCACCAAACGACCTCATATTTATCCCCTGTGTGAGAGGGGGTTCCCAGTTATTCTTATATGAAATTTGGATTTATACACTCTTTAGTGTTCTACAGTCTCTTTAGTAGTCTTGGACAATTTACTCACTTTACCTAGTCCAAGGACCCTAATCCTAAGTTACGATTCATGTGCTAAAAAAAAAAGTATTCGAGTTAATTTTATTAGTGCGTGGTTTATTTTAATGGATTTTAACTCAAAGGGTTAATGGAGATGAAACTGATAATGTGTAAGACTCGATTCCAATAGAATGAAAAGGAATGATATGAGGTTCTTTCTTTTGATAAATTCTATGCATAGGAAGGAGAAGAGTTATATTCTTCTTAATACAAGAAAACACTCAAAAAAATGAAACTTTCAATTTATGGGATCAATATGATACCAAACATCCAAGAAAAGTTTTCTGAAAACTAAAATGCACATGCAAAACTATCTCTTTTTCCAAACATAAAACCAAAGCAAACTTCCTAATGAATGAAAAATTTCTTCGTTTGATTAACTATGCAAGCATATATGCAGACTTTTTTCTTCTTAACTTTCAGATGAAAGAGATCTAAGTTTTATACAAACAACTACGAGGAAAAAATAAATTAAAAAAATTGCACTTAAAGTGATGAGAACTGAAATAATTGAGTAGGAGAACTCAATAAAGGATTCAAAAATCGATAAGCATTCAAGGAATGCAAGAAAGTTCAGAGAAGAATAAAAAAAATGATAGGGAGAAAGAGAAATCACTCAAATTTCTTGATAAAACAAGCAACAAGAAAGATAAATCCAAGCTAGGTTGTGGTAAGCATAAAGTCTTAGATCGTTCAAAGAGGAAAGATTTAAAAAGTAACTTATGACCAAAAAACCTTTGCAATCAATCATGTAACTAGAAAATTAGCAAGACTCAAACCAAACCAAGAAAAAACAAGGCGAATCAATCTCTCAATTTGGAAAAGTTTCTAAGCTAAAACAAGACAATGAAAAAGGGATAAGAACCAAATCCTCAACCCAAACAAAGTCACAAGCAAAATTAAATACTTTGGGAAAAATACCTCCAACAAAGGGCTGAGAAAAATAGGGGAAAATCCCCTAGTTCTTCCCAAATCATGAGAGAAACACTCCCTAAAACAAAGATATAGAGCAATATAGTGCTCCCTAAGAGAACAAAGAGGAGCGTTGATCAGATAAACAACACTCTGGTAGCCACTCTGGGGAGCGTTAATCCTGTAGATGCTTGAAAATGAGCATAAAAAAGAACAAAATCAACAAAGACTAGCTTTCTAATTATGACTACTGCTTGATGAAGCATAGGGAAGAGGGAAGGATCAGAAACAATCAATCAAACATTATAAAACAAGGCAAAGGTTCAGACGATCAAAGGAAGTACAAGTCAATTTCCTTCCCAAGTGGAGTCACCAATTTCTATTATGGAATAATTCTTGTGAGGACAAGTGAATTATCCCTTGGATTCTAGGACCCTAATACCAAGAAAGAAAAACACAAATGGACACTAACATCCCTTTCAATTCAGTTTAACTAATCATAAAGAGAAAGAGATGGAAGAAAGTGTGATGCCCCTTATTCTGTAGTTCGTCCTTGCTGCTTCCAATACGATCTTGATCTACAAACTCTTCATCACAACTTGATACTTGCAATATAATGGACAACAAAGAGAGACAAAGAACTCTTACTCTACGATATTAGATTAAATAAATTAATCTACCAAGATCAACAAGCACATGTAAGAATACACAAGCTTGAAGAGAATAGGCCAAGTATATTAATGAGAAATTTAAAGAGATACTTACAATCATGGATGGTGTTGCAATAGCCTCCCCAAGTCCTCCTTGTCCAACCCCTTGCTTCAAATATCCATGATCATAATGACAATTCTTTTGTTGATTTTCTTCCTCTTTGATTCTTTCATATTCAAAGGTTTGATACCTGAAAGCTTCCTCCTTTCACCCTTGAAAATGCCTCCTTTTATAGGATTGGGAGGCCCAACCACCATGAGTATATTTTGGGATTAGTTGAGGATATTAATCCTTTAGTTTAGGATATGATCTTAGGATAGTGCCATAGGATAAAATTCGATCCAAACCAACCTAATCTCCAAGAGCTGGCCCTTAGAAAGAGGCAGGATTCTCCAAATTTTCCTCTAACCAAAATCAATGCTCCCCTCTAGTTAGAGACAAAGTGTTGATCCTAGATAAAAATTCCCTAAACAAGGTAAAGGGGGAATTGAACTATGGGGTAGCGCTCCCCCAACATGGGAAGAGGGGCACTACCCTTCAAAAATGCCCAAAAAATGGTCGATTTTTCAAGTAAAAAGTGTATTTCAGGCCTTGAAATGATGTTTTTCTTCCTCCAATAGGACTTAGGGATCGTAGAAAATGTTCTTTGATGGATTAAAGGGGTTAAAACACATATAAACACACATAAAATTGCATGTGACACTTATTAATTTGCATACGACACTTGACGGGACTTGCGACACTTATGAAGGTGCATACGACACTTTCATGACACTTGCAACACTTAGGATGAGATACTTAAGTGTGGCATTTTGATGTGTAACAATCATCCATTAGGATAAGGTAAAGTTTAGTAAGCAATTTCTATTTCTAGGTAGTCATCTAACTTAGGAATTCATGTACATGAAATTCTTGAATATTTTCATATTTTCCATTCCTTCATTTCCTTACACTTTACATTTCATAATTCATTATCTACTCAACATAATCAATTTCCCTGTGGCATTGATGACTTTGAAAAATCCCACTATAAAACAAATCCTTTCCAGTTAGGTCTTGTATCATATACATCGGATTCTCTAGTAAAACATCACTCCAATATCTGCATCTCATCTCTGAAATATATCACTAAGAATAGGAAAATCTAATTACTGCAACCTGATTTAATTAGAATGCAGGTTCTTTTATCTTGTTCACCCTTGCCTTGCCAAAGAAAAATAATCGTATCATGCAGAGAGATTGAAGACCGTATATACCTAGACATTATTTCCTATGAATCTTTTATTGCATGAGGACATGGAATGATTTGAGTGTGGGGTAGATGTTGGACCTTAGAAATAACACATTTGATGATGCCATTTAATCATTTTTCATTTACTTTACCCTTTCATCATCATTCGCTTCATCACTCATAATTCCACATTTGTCCATTTCTACCCTATATGATCTTAACATGGCATACTTACACTAAAATAGTTGATTTCCTGTGCTTTGATGATTACTCAGAGTAGATATTGTGATTTCCTAACTTACTTGTGAAATCCAGTAGTTGTGTTGACAAAAATGTAACTAATTAATAGTTCTGGTAGTCAAACTTTCCATGTAATGTATGAACAAATGAAGAGGAATGTTGAAAATATAAATATTCGTTTTGTGTAGAATAGGGTCAATTAGGTGACAAGTGAGGAAAATATGAAAAATTTACAAAACAAGGGATGTATGGTTAATATTTCATAAACTAGTCTAACTAGCTTGCAATTATGTAGCTAAGTGGTTTGACCAAGTGGCGACCCATATGCATGAATTTGGGAACATGTATCTCATGGAATATGATGTTATTATCTTATTCAAACTATCTTAGATCAAATCAATATTTCATGGTGAAATATCCACATGTTTAGGATCTAGTATGTGTTAGTTGTAGATCCACTTTTAGCTCATCTTTTAGTTGTAGGATCTGATCTTATCTTGTTCTAACTCCTTTTCCTTTTGTGAAGGATAAGCTATATATATAAATATGAGAGGATATCATTAATATTGGATAGTTAATGAGTTATAGGGTTATATAGTAGAGAGTTTAAGGAGACGTTAGGGCATAGATTTCCATATTGAAGAGAAGGATCATTGTAATCATTTTAATGTTGGAATAAAGATATTGTTGTTGTATATCAAGAGTTCTCTACTATAGTCCTTCTTGGAAGTATATTCCAAGAGAGGTAGGTCCCCCTCTCTCTAGTATAAACTTCCCAAATAGGTTCCTTTTTGTTTTTTGATGTTATTTTCAGTAGCTTCTCATTTCATTTCCCATTCATTTTTTATGCTCTTTCATTTATTCAAGCATGGTTTACCTATAGAGTTAGGCATTGAAGACTAAGTTTCTTTAGTAATCTAAAAACTAGTTTATGCTTTTTCTTGTCAAACAAATGAATGTGGTTAATATTTGAAACATAAGTCCATTGACCTCAACTCCATAGCCTTTGATTTATGTAAGTGTGATCAACCAAGTGTGGTGTGCATTAGAGATACGAATGTTTGTTAACCTTGAGAATCCAAGAGATAGTTGAAAATCCATAGGATTCAACCAACAACATAAGATCATCTAATTTTAATTCATGTTCTTGACATTTTTGGTTCAAATTTCTTAGCTTAGAATAAGTTTCCTACTCATGGATATAGTTTTCCATCATCTCACAATCTTACAAGATCCTTGGTTGACAATTTAATGTAAAAACATTTAAGCAATTCAATTTCCTGACAAATATTGCCTCTCTCATTTGGTTGTTTCACTGGAGTAAATAGGATGGCCATATATCCTTTCTAGTCCATCCTTGCATATATATACTCTATAAGATTGAGTATGTGATCTAAAGAAGGAGCTGAAATGACTCAGATTATGGGTGTGTCTCTCTGCAACAAAGGTTTTCCCTAGCCGCCACCCATGACCTTGTTTGAAGCCCTATGAAGGTCAAATCCATGCTCTAGAGTTGTTTTTGGATGCATTTGGTATCAATTCATTGATCCTACTTGTTGTTTGTTGATATATATTCTAGTTTTCATTATGGGTGACACTTATGGACATGTAGGCATTTGGTGTTTATTGTTGCATCTTCTCCATGGGCGGGCCTTCTCTCTGAGATGCATAAGATTTTTCCTTTTTTCCTCCTTGGTCAAAGGCTCAAAACCAACTGGTGTGAAATTCTATGATAAATGAAGATTCATCAAAAGGGAAGAATCCATCCCTAATCTAGGCTTGGGGTATTCCATGGCAAGAAAAAATGATATCCTCTAATGGAGAAAGGTTTAGTAGGTAAGTTTATAGACCTCTAGCCCAGTCGTAAAACTATCCTTGAATGGATATCCAAGAATTGGGCTGAACAAAATCTTTTTGTTCCATTTTATTGTGGAAAAGGATTTTATGTATTTATATTTGAAAACAAAGAAGATCATGACATAATATTCAAATTTGGTCCCTACTTCATAGGCTCCAAGGGATTGTTTCTTTCCCACTGGAATCTTGGCTGTAACCCAAATATGGAAATTTTGTCTTCTCATGTATGGATCATAATGATGCACCTTCCCCTTGTTTTCTACAGCGAAGACAATTTCAAAACCATTGGATATAACCTAGGCCATTATTTAGCTTGTGCTGAGATTAAGGGTAATATTTACACATGTGCCAGAATATGTGTGGAAATGAAATTTGAAAAGGGTCTACCATAGGAAATTAAAATTAATATAGAGGGATGGAGTCATATTTGGGCCCTTGATTATGAAGATGTTCCTTTCAAACACACATGTTTCCATGAGTAAGGTATTTTTTCCAAAAGTTGTCCTAAAGCAAACAAAACTCAACCATATTCTAAGCTAACTCAATTTCCTCATAAAAATGGAGAGCAAGGTTCATTCCAACACATTTTAAGTAAATGAAATAAACAACAACCTAGGGGGATGAAGCCTGTCAACAGGCCTCAAGAACTCCCATCTAATTCCTCTATCAATATATTTGAAGATCCAAAAACTCGGGATGAAGAAAAATAAACTTAGGAGTAATAAAGAGAGGGAATGATTAATAAAGACTCTTAGTGGATCATATTAGAGCACAAATATAGGCCACCAATGAAAGAACAAAAGAAAATAGAAAATGCAACTTTAAATACTAGAGATGAGACCTCTATTGGGGTTTGTGAAACTTTACATGAGAAGGAAAAAAAGATAGAAATTGTGGTATCAAACTCATATAACAAGGAAGGAACTTCATTTCTGGTAGCTACCCATGGAAAGGATCCATCTTCATATGGGGAGAAGATCGAATAATAAAGGGAGGGAGAAGAGGCCTATAAATATCCTTCCTTTTCTTAAGTTATAAATCATAATTCACTCCCTTCTCTTCCTTTAACAATAATAAGAAAATAAAATAAATAACATAGATAAAAATAAGTTGAATCAATAATTTTATGGGATATTTATTGACACATACCCCCTTCCCTCCAAAGGGATGCTCAACCTCTCATTCTAGGATCATTTGAAATACTCAGTCAGAGTGACTCTTTAGCTCCCTGTTTGAACCTGACAGACTCTATCACAGGTCCTTCCTCCCTTGACATAGGTCTAATGAAACCTGTAGGCCCTCTTTCTTAGCATTGTAAAAATATCAACGCTAACAAGCACTATCTCTCTATGCTAGGATCCCTCCTTGATGTGACCACGGATTACAACTGTGGTCCAACTCCCTTTTCGATCTCGTGCTTCAGGACTTTCACGATCTGCTTACTTCCTATTCCTAATTTTCGAATCGGTGAATTCTTCGGGATCAGATCTACGATCCACGTTATCCTCATGATCAATGGTTGTGACCGATTCATGAGCTCAGACTTCACGAGTCCTCCCGTTTCTCAACTCTGCTCCTCCCAACTATGAATAAACAAAGTGTCGATCCTTCACCACGTGTCCTATCTCAATGGACGACTAGAATTTCTTTGTCTCCCAAGATCTTTCTGTAATATACTAGATATAAAAATTATGCAGAATAGAAATAAAATGCTAGAAATGGTAGAATAACAACAACATAACTAGAACAATAACCACAATAGCACTTAAATGATACAAGAATAAAAACATAAATAACACTTTGATTCTGAAAGCAATGTTCACGTGCCTCTTTGAGGGGGCAACCTCCAGTTGAGAAGAGCTCTATTACAATAATTTCCAAGCTAGGGTTCTCATACACTCGACTCCTATTTATACTAAATATGTCTATCAAAAGAAGCATCTAGAGGAAGATCTTTCTAGAGGAAGATCTTTCTAGAAGAAGAAGCTTCTATTAGGTCTTCTTACATTCAACTTATTCTATTTTATTGAAAAGCCTTATTAATATTGACCTTTATTACATCCAAATATATTGTTCTACCTATGTGCGGGTTAGGACCCTAACATGTCTGCCCCCTTAAAAACAACCTTGTCCTCAAGGCTTGAGATGTGGAAATTGTTGCAGAATGGTAGTTGGTTCCCATGTGGCATCTGCTGGAGTTGTATATTTCCACTGGACTAACACTTCCTTGATGGTTCTCTGACGCAGACGAAACTCATGCTGGTCCAAAACTTCTTGTGGCCGTATCCAGATGGATCCTTCTTCGACTAACTTGGGAAGGTTGGTTTGAATTTGGCACTTAGTTATAATAACCTTCTTTAAGCATGAAACATGAAAAACAAGATGTAGCTTAGAATGACTGGGAAAAGCTAACTGATAGGCCACCTGTCCCACATGCTTGAGAACTATATAAGGACCATAAAATTTGGGTGCTAGATTATGACAATGCTCGGCCTTGAGGGAATTTTTCTTGTAAGGTTGTAGTCGAAGAAACACCTGATCCCCTTCTGCAAATTGATGTTCAGAGTGACCTTGATCTTCTTGTTCCTTCATGTGATTTTGTGCCATGACCAAATTCTCTTTGAGGGTACAGAGAATATCCTCTCGAACTATAAGAATTTGGTCAACTACCTGGACCTTCGAGACACCAGGTAAGTATGAGCGAACTGAAGGTGGCCTTTGTCCATATACCGCTTCAAAAGGATTCATGCGTGTAGCTATGTGGTATGAAGTGTTGTACCACCATTCAACTAGGGGTAACCATTGAGCCCACTGATTTTGATTTTCTGAGGAAAGACACCTCAAATATGTTTCCAAACACTTATTGACAACTTCTGTTTGACCATCAGTCTGGGGATGATAAGTTGTGCTGAGATGCAATTGAGATCCTTGTAGCTTGAATAGTTCTTTCCAAAAATTGTTGGTGAAAGTTGGGTCGTGATAAAAAACAATAGAATGCGGCATGCCATGAAGCTTGAAGACCTGATCCATGAAAATGTGAGCCACCATGGATGTTGTAAATGGGTGTTGAAGAGGACATAAATGAGCATACTTGGAAAGGGGATCAACAAACACCATGATGACTTATTTATTTCCCGATTTGGGTAAGCCTGTAATAAAATCTATAGAGATATCCCTCCAAATAGTAGGTGGAATCGGAAGCAGTTGCAGTGTGCCCGAAGATTTGATTGTTTATCCCTTGTTTCTTTAAAACACATCACATTCAGCTACAAAATTACAAATGTCTTATTTCATTCCATCCCATAAAAAAGAGCGTTTGACCCTGTCATAGGTAAACCTGGAGTGCCCGACTCTGGGTGTAGCATGAAGCTCAGAAAGTATCATGGATTTAAGTTTGGATTGTTTTCTTAAATAAAAATGTCCTTTGTATAGAATATCATCATGGAACCAAGAGTACCCTGGGGAAGCTGGAGCATTGGATTACAATTGTTGGATCATTTGTGAACTTTTGGGATCGTTTAGCCATTCCTTGCAAACGGCTTGGAGCCAATCTAGTACAATGAAGGAAAGAGAAAAAAGGGATCCATCATCTTCATACTTTTGGGAAAGTGCATCCACAACCACATTGTCTTTGTCATTTTTGTAAATGATCTCATAATCATATCCAAAGAGCTTGGTCACCCATTTTTGTTGCTACGGGGAGGAAATACGTTCTTCCAGAAAATACTCAAGGCTTTGATGCTCTGTCTTAATTTGGAAGCATTTCCCCGATAGATAAGGGCACCACAAATCAATGACATGAATAATAGATAAAATTTCCTTTTCATAGATTGATTTGCCCAGATTTATTTCAAACATTTGCTTGCTGGTAAAGTCCAAAGACCGACCCTCTTTCATAAGGACTGCACCAATTCATTTCCCTAAAGCATCACATTCCAAGACAAAGGTCTTTGTGAAATTAGGAAGGGCCAGGACTGGGGTGGTGCACATGGCCATCTGCAAGGTTTGAAAATCTTGAGTCGCGTCTAGAGTCCAAGTGAAAGAGTTCTTTTTTAAGAGAGCAGTGAGAGGTGCTGCAATCTTTCCATAATTCTTAACAAACTTGTGATAATAACCTATTAAGCCCATAAATCCATGCAATCTTTTGCGATTATTTGGGTGAGGCCAGTCTTTCATAGCTTCAATATTTTTAGGATCCACCCTGACACCGTCCTTTCCAACCAGATGAACCAAGTACTTGACTTTTGAGGTGCCAAAAGCACATTTGGATTGTTTGAGAAAAAGTTGGTGCTGAGAGAGTAGATGGAGAACTCGATCCACATGAGAAAGATGGTATGTCCAGGTTTTTCTATAGATGAGGATATCATCAAAGAAAACTAAGAGAAAATGACGGAGAAAAGGATGGAAGACATGATTCATGAGGCTTTGGAAGGTGGAGGGGGAATTAGACAAGCCAAAGGGCATGACCAAAAACTCATAGTGGCCCTCATGAGTTCTAAAGGAAGTCTTGGGAATTTCTACCTCTTTCATATGTATCTGGTGGTAGCCAGAATGAAGATTGACTTTAGTAAATAACTATGCACCAGTCAATTCATTCGAGAGGTCATCAATGACATGGATGGGAAATTTTTCTTTAAATGTAAGTTTGTTGAGAACACGGAAGTCAGGAGACATTCACCAAGAACCTTCTTTCTTCAAGACCATGACCACAAGAGAAGAATAGGGGCTTGTACTAGGGTGTATAACACCTGCGTTAAGGAGTTCCTCGACCATTTTCTTAATTTCATTTTTTTGGGAAAAGGGGTGACGATACGGACGTATATTGGGAGGAAGGCTTCCTGGTACAAGGGGAATAGAATGATCATGAACACCACGAGAAGGAGGGAGTCCCTGGGGAGTGGAAAATACCACTTTATGTTTTGAAAGGATGGATTGGAGGTCTTGCGGCACCGATGGTGTAACAGTTGCTTGTATGGCATGGAGTTGGGCAATAACACCAAAATGACCTTTTTTGAGCGTCTTTTCCATACGATGTGAACTAATTATTTCAGGTGAACCGATGGTGATGACTTGGAAGTTATATTGTTGGCCCTCCTGGTTGAATTGCATGGTTAATTCCTTAAAATCCATGAGAATGCAACCCAAAGTCCTTAGCCAATTTGTACCCAACGCAATGTCACAACTGCCCATGTCTAGAGCAAACATATGAGATTTGAGGTGGTAGTCATCAATTTGGAGACACACATATTCACAATTCCCTCCACATTTCATGGAGCCACCATTGGCAATCGTGATTTGGAAATTATTGACGACATGGATGTAGCAATGAGTTTCTTCGGCAATGTGGCGATGAATAAAATCATGGGTGCTTCCACTATAAACCAGAATGATGACCTTCCTGTGCTTGATGTAACTGATGAGATTGAGGGTTTGGGGAGCAAAGAAGCCAATGAGAGCATTTATGGAAATGACCATTTCTACTTCGGGACAATATGAGGGAGGGGTTATGTCAGTGGTTTCAGGTGACTCAGACATAAGGGGAGTTTCAACATCCTCTTCCGAAATATCCTCTGATATGGCCATAAAAATATTTTTTTCCTTACACTTGTGGCTCGGGAAATATTTTCCATCACAATTATAACAAAGGCCATAATTTCCAAATCATTATTGCCAATGGTGGCTCCATGAAATGTGGAGGGCGTTGTGAAAATGTGCATATCGAAATTGGTGACTACCAGCTCAAATCTCATATGTTTTCTATCGACATGGGTGGTTGTGACATTGTGATGGGTGCAGACTAGCTAAGGACTTTAGGTCCCATTCTCATGGATTTTAAGGAATTAACCATACAATTTGAATAGGAGTGCCAACAATATAATTTCCAAGGCATCATCGTCGGTTAACCTAAAATCATTAGTTCCCATCGCATGGAGAAACTGCTCAAAAAGGGTCATTCTAGTGTTATTTCCCAACTCCATTCCATACAAGCAACTGAGACACCCTCGGTGCTGCAAGACCTACAATCCATCCTTTATAAACATCAAGTGGTATTTTCCACTCCCCAGGGACTCCCTCTTTCTCATGGTGTTCATGAAGGAGGGGTTATGTCAGTGGTTTCAGGTGACTCAGACACAAGGGGAGTTTCAACATCCTCTTCCGAAATATCCTCTGATATGGCCATAAAAGATTTTGTTCCTTACACTTGTGGCCCAGGAAATATTTTTCATCACAATTATAACAAAGGCCTTTGAGTTGGTGTTTAGACATTTCAGCCTTGATCAATTTTTGGATCTTTAGTGGAGAGAAGGGAGTAGTGGGATTTACTGGTTTAGTGCGAGGGATAAAGGAGGGTTTCTAGTTCTGAGAAGATACAACCTGTTGTGCTTCTTTAGCTATTTTAGTATCCTCCACCCAAATCTGAGGCCAAGCCATGAGGACATGGGCCCGAATCGCATCCTTGAGGCCACTGATAAAACACTCTCGGAAAAAGGCATCAGACATTCCCTCTGTCCGAAAATCCAGGCACTCAAAAGAAGCTATAAAGTCTTCCACTGTTCCTGATTATTTCAACTTTGTTAAATGACCCAAATGGTTTGTGTCAGTGTCAAAGGGTTCATAAATCTCTACCACAAATTGTGTCCAAACAATATACCCTTGACGGGAAGTTTTTTTCCATTGCCACCATTGTCAACGTTCTTGATCTAGATGGAGAACACCATACCAAAGTTTGGCCAAGCCATCTGTAATGTCGTATAAAGAGAGAAATAATGTTCCATTTGGGTTACCCAACAAGTGGGATCCGAGCCATCAAATTTGGTCACATCCACCCGTGGAAGGTGTAGGTCACATTGAAAGTGATGGTGCGGAAAGTTAGAGGAATGTTCAGCTTTAGTATCTGAAGGTGGGTTAGGTAAAGGGTTATCTGTAGAGATATGCATCTTGGTGCACAACATCAAAATGATAGATTCATGTTGGGTATTCAGGTCTTGTTTGATTTCCTCCATTGAGGACTATATGGATGTATTGAGGGCAGCAACATTGGCACTGAGTTGTTTCACTTCTTCTTGGGTCTCGGTGAAACTAGATTGCAAGGTATTGAAGCGAGCTTCCAGGTATTGGCTATGAGTATGGGCCATGATGATGAGGAAACCAAAATGGGGTGGGTGGGGTAAAAACATTTTCTAAAAAATGATATGTATGAACGTGATAAGGGCAAATAGATGAACCCAATGGAATAGGTCTCAAATAATGCTGCAAAAATTTCTAGACCTTTTTTTTTTTTTTACACCCGCCAAGTTATAGTCCGGTCTGAAGAATACTGCAGTAATGAAATGCCCAAATGCTTAACCAGGAAGAAATGTGTAGTTATTTGGAAACCTAAACACAGTTGTGTGACAAGAGATCTTATCTATTTTAATTTGTTAATGTTTTTGTCCCCAAGGGTTAGGTATTCAAGGGTTCTATAGACAAGGGTTTGCGCTGTGCTATAGCTCTCTGATATACGTGCAGGGTCCAACAGTAGTACTCACTAAGGAGGATAGACCATACCCTTAGTCATACTACCCGACTACCGAGGTACTATAGAGTATCTACCTGAGTGTTGTTCTCGATGGCACTATAGAAGTCAGGCGACTGATCAATTTATCTAAAGAGGGATTCAGGTAATCTAGTTCGATCCGTACACAGGTGTTGTCTGATGCGGTACCACTTGAAGGGGTACCAATAGGGGTTACAAGGGTGGAAAACAAATGTGTGCTTAACTACCACTTGTATTTTCTGTGTGTATGAATTCCTCAACCGGGGGTTTATACATGTAACGACAGATCTCTGTGGCTTAAAGATGCCCAAATACATCTCTACCTTGAAAAAAAAAATTAACCCACACATTCTACCAAGGAAAGTGATCTGATACCACTTGTAATATACTAGATATAAAAATTATGCAGAATAGAAATAAAATGCTGGTAATGGCAGAATAACAACAATATAACTAGGACAATCACCACAATAGCACTAAAATGATACAAGAATAACAACAGAAATAACACTTTGATTCTGAAAGAAATGTTCACGGGCCTCTTCGAGGGGGAAACCTCCAATTGAGAAGAGATATATTACAATAATATCCAAGCTAGGGTTTTCATACCCTCAAATCCTATCTATACTAAATATGTCTATCAAAAGAAGCATCTAGAGAAAGATCCTTCTAGAAGGGGAAGATTCTATTAGGTCTTCTTACATTCGACCTATTCTATTTTATTGAAAGGCCTTATTAATATTGACCTTTATTACATATGAATATATTGTTCTACCTATTACGTGGATCTCTGCAACGTGTCCTCCTAGATCCAACGGTCTACAATCAATTTGCGCCCTACGGCTTCGCGAATATCTTTTGTTTGCTCCCAACAAACTTTTCGAAGTTCCTCTTCTCGAACTTCTTGCCCTTCTTCCACCTATCTCTTCCTCAATGATGGATGATTTCACTGTCTTAAGGACTTCAAAAAGTCCTTGACTCTTCTTCACACTTAGTGAAAAAATCCCTTCTCGAGATTTAGGCTATTCTCAAACTCTTTCTGCACTCTTTGCAGAACTCTGCGCAGACACTTCTACGACCTTGCTTGGCTTGAAAACCTCCAATTTCACCATCCTCTTGTGAACTTCCTCATGCCCTCCTAGAAACTTTCTCTCTTCCTCCTGATCTTATGAGGTGGATTTACAGCCTCCTCAATGCACACCTTGCAGTCAACTCAGTTCTTTGACAGTTTCTCCCTTAGCCTTATGGAAGAGTTTAAGGCATCTCCCAAGATATTTCAAGTACTCTCTCCTCTCAACTTTTATCCAAAGGGTTTCTCCTCCATAGTATGTGGATCTCCCTTGACCATGCTCATGATTCCCGATGGCCATCCTCCTTCACCTGCGGTCCACCTGGATGTTTACTATTTGTTGTACACCTTGCAACATATTCAACAAAATATTTCACTCTGCCTCCCTTTCCTACAAAAAATTATTTTTTATTAGCTATGATACCACTTTTGACGTAGACCCCCTTCCCTCCAAAGGGCTACTTGACCTCTTGGTCTAGGATCATTTTAAATACTGAGTTGGAGCAACTCTTCGGCTCCCTGTTGGAACCCCACAGACTCTATCACATGTCCTTCCTCCCTTGATGCAGGTCTAAAGGAACCCGTGGGCCCTCTTTCTTAACTTTGTACAAATATCAATGCCAACGAGTGATATCTCTCTATTCTAGGCTCCCTCCTTGATGTGACCACATATTACAACCATGGGCTATCTCCCTTCGCGATCCCATGCTTCGGGACTTTCGCGAGTCATTTACTCCCTATTCCCAATTTCTAAATCGATGAATTCTTCAGGATCAGATATACGATTCACGTTCTCCTCATGATCAATGAATGTGATTGATTCAAGATCGCAGACTTCATGAGTCCTCCCATTTTTCAACTCTTCTAATCTAGACTACGAATCAACGAAGTATCGATCCTTCTCCATGCATCCTATCTCGATGGATGGATAGGATTTCTTTAGCTCCCAAGCTCTTTTGAGTACTCTCTTCTCTCAAATTTTATCCAAAGGGTTTCTCCTCTGTAGTACATGGATCTCTGCCACGTGTCCTCCTAGACCCAACGGTCCAGAATCACTCCATGCCCTGTGGCTTCACGAAGATCTTTTGTTTATTCCCAACAAACTTTCCAAAGTTTCTCTTCCCAAACTTCTCACTCTTCTGCCACCTGTCTCTTCCTAGACGATGGATGATTTAACTATTTTTGAGACTTCAGAAAATCCTCGACTCTTCTACACACTTAGTGAAAAACTCCCTTCTTGAGACTTAGGCTATTCTCGAACTCTTTCTGCACTATTTATAGAACTCTGTGCAAACGATTCTGCGACCTTGCTTGGCATGAAAAACTCGAAAGTTCACCATTCTCTTGTGAACTTCCTCGTGCCCTCCTGGAAACTCTCTCTCTCTTCCTCCTGAGCTTACGAGGTGGATTTAAATCCTCCTCGGTGCACACCTTGCGCTCGGCTCAGTTATTCGACGATTTCTCCCTTAGCCTTATGGAATATTTTAAGGCATATCCTTTCCTTTGTTGATGCACTCTTGCAAAGCCTCTCTTCCTTAGAATGTTCAGAAATTATGGTATTCTCTTAAGGGTTCCAACACTTCAAGTCATGTTGTTCTTGTGCACGCTCACACCAGCTTGATGCCCTCCTAGCAGAGTATTTCAGAGTATTCTATAACTCTGGACTATATCTCCCCTTATACAGTTTGTATTTCCAGGGTACTTAACCACCTTGAAATTTCTTCCTGAGTTTGTGAATTATCCTGGTGTGCCCTCCTGGCAGCTCCTTTTTTGACTTCACTGAGTTCAGACATGCACTCCTTGCATCGACTTACAAAGTTTCAACCCTCTGTCGCGCACTCCTTGCACTTATCCTAGAGAAACAAACTTAATTCAACACACTTGCGGATATAAAACTATATCTCTATCCCTGCAGATGATTCCTAACATTCATATAATTCAAATGTATGCAAATGACATTCATAACATAAAATCCATCACACAGAAAATGAAAACAGAAAAAATTTTGTTTTTCCTATTAATGGTGGAATGTCAAATTACAATGGTGGATTTCGAGCTACAACTGAGTCTCGTCTCTCATCAACTCCTTAAATTGGCCTACAATAATTTTTCATCAAAATTCAGTAGCCTTTATCGTCTAACGTCTACTTTGTAATAATACAACAATTTATACAAGAGGGGCTCAATGAGCTTCCCTCGCAAGCTAAACTAGTGGTGTCAAATCACCATTCAAAACACATGTCTACTAAGGCAATTTACAATGATGGAAATCTTCTCCAAATTGGATACAGATCCATTTTGTCGTCAAACACTTAATGGCGGCCTTATCTCCAACATTATTGAAGCCACAAATTGGCTCTTCCAGCTTGTCCTCATTAAATGACTGGATCACGCTTTGGATTCTCGAGGCAAAATGAGATGGTGACGCCTCTCCCTTTCTTGAATGTGCACCATATGTGTAATCCGAATGATGCATGTTGAGTTGGAGCGATGTTCCTGCATCATTTACCCTGGATTCCCTGGTATATAGTGAGGGGAAAGTACTTCAAAATAGTTTAATATGTTTCAATTTTGCATTATCTTATGTAAAAATATTGTATGAATATTTTATTGCAAACAAAAAGAAGTAAGTTTAAGTTTTGGAAAGTCTATGGTTGGTATTTTAAAATCCAAAATGGAATTTTTGCTTCATTCTGATCAATGTATTGGTGGAAAACTGATTAATCTGAATAATGTACTCTATTGCTAGCTTCAACGTGTTTTTTTTTACTTTATTTATTTAATACAAATTATGTTTCGATTAAAAACATATTGAAGGTGTGATAATCCTCACTACCTAACAAAACAATAACATTTTCTCCCATTATCCTATACAAGTACTCTGACCAATTCCTCTTAGGAAACATCTTCCCACACATGTGCATACACACATTAGCTATCAACATAGGAGAGCAGTGGTCAAATGTTAGTTAATTCACTGAAACCATCTAAAAATAATGTGAATAACTGTGAAGCAAAGGGGAAGAGATGTCTCTCCTCCAACACACCACGAAAATGATCCAATGCAATACAAAATTGTTTTAAAATAAGAGTAGACCACTTGATTAGTCCAAGTCTATGAAACATACTATCTACATAGTACATCATAGGGAAACTAATGCATTGGTTATCAATGGTATGGTGTGTTAGTTACTTTCAGATAAACAAAAAACTCTTAAACTCCTCCAATCCAAACGAATGAAATATCATCAACTCCCTAGTAACCTAGAAGTCACTAGGGTTAGTAATGTGTGCATTGGAACATATGCCAGTTGAATATCTCTTACAACACTAGGTAGAAAATCAAGGAAATTGGAAAATACCCCCCTCCGCCCCAATATCCCATTGATGAAATAAAAATATTCCTTTATGGGTTGGTATAACAGATTGGGACCAACCCTCAAGGATTTCTTACCATGACTCCAATGATAAATCAAGTGCACCAATAAGTCCGTGTTCCCCTTGAGGGAGTTAACCTCTTCCATGATCAAGCTGATGTGACACACCTCTCTTCTCACTCATGACCTCAAAAGCATGCCTCATTGTCCTCACTTACCTATCTAATCATATTTTTTAATTGGAAGCATTGCCTACTCATCAGGAAGTTCCGTAGCGCCTGTCACGTTTATCATATCGCCACCATAAGTCATGATTTCCACAAACGATACCATATCCCTTGTTTTCAGTGCTAGAAGTCGGTTAAAGTTCCTTCAAAAGATATTGCATTTATGTTCCTTGATAACAGTTTCTAATTTTGAAAACTCAACAGTGTTGCACTACGTGAATTCTCCAGTTCTGATCAAGTGACTACATGTCAACCAAATCTTACTACTGTGCGAGATTCCAGGGCTGAAGTTTCCTCATTTTCATCCTATGATTGTGTTGAAAAGATAAACAGATGTCTACTATGCAGGTACCCACTGTTACCTCCTCTGCATATTAATCCTCACAAGAAATTTGTGATCGGATTTTTGTTTTGCTAAGTTTGCACAGTGGTAAAAGATTCATCTTTGTATGATAACCTCATCTCCTCTCTTTTTCAGACCTGTAAACCTCATGGCCCATATATGAGTCATATTTCTGTTGTCTACCTTAGCCCTTGAAGTTGCAAACTTTAACCTAGTCTATCATTTGCGTATGCATTGTGCTACCCAGAGGCACTGCTTAACCTCTTTCTTATTCCCCTGCCTCCTTTAATCTCGAAACTAAACGTTTTAATCAGTTGCATAGGTTCAACCTTGCATATTTGAAACCCCATTCAAAGTCTCATGAGCATTACCAAACCTTTTAAGAACCCTCATTTTGAGTCATGGAGACCCCTAAATCGAAGAAGACACATAAAGGAGGGAAGATAGTTAGGACATAACCAGTGGACATGCTTATTTTTAATACAAAACCCATGGCAAGAGAGGCCTTTCAAAGAGTAGGGTGCATTTTCTTGTGTCAAAACATCCAGAGGGGCCATCCAGAGGCAACAAGACAATTTACATTGCATTTTGATGGTAAGAAAACTAAGGTTGGAGATTTGGAGTTTGAAGTGACTAAAGCCTCCATCTCAGCTGCAACAGGGACCCTCATTACAGGTGAAAGGTGGTTCAAAGCAATGGATTTGATATCAACTTATGCAAAAGATCTCTTCAAACCTGAATATCAAGCCAATGACCTGTCCAAAAGTATGCCAAGGAGCCAATTGATTGAACAATTTGATAGACTACTGATGATCATACAGAGATATTTTACTTGTGAAGGGAGATTCAACACATTATACCAGTACCATATAATATTGTTGCTACATTTTACTAGTAAGTTTGAGATGAATATTCCTTATTACTTGTTGTAGAGTATAGGTAATATGTCAGACACGATACATGCCAAATCTAAAGATGTGGATTCTAGCCTTTTCCACTCTGGATTAATCAGAATGCTAGTATCTAAGGAATTGGGCAAGAAATATATTTCATGGGAGCATTTTGTGGTTACCTCTCATTTTAAGTTGGATTTAGCACCCACTCCTTAATCACAGAGGGAAATTTCTTTGTCACCTACTAGTGCTACCAAAGCAGGGAACAGTAGGAAGAGAAAGGGCAGAGCCCCTGTTCAAGTGTCAGAGGTCAACAAGTAGGTCACTGAAGTCGAGGCGGAAGTTTGTCCTTCTCCACACAGATATTTTTCACCACCTCCTCCACTAGGGTTAGAAGAGGTGCCTCCTTTTACCAAAGCTACATCTAAGAGAGCAAAGAAGCTTCTCTTTTACCCTTCTCCTCTAGCATTCAAAATCAAAGGTAAAATACCTTTCACAAGGTCATCAATTCCTAAGGAGGGTTATAGAGAGCAATCCTTACCAGAGATCCCTATTCAAAAGAAGAAGGGGATGAATATTGAAAATCCTGTAGAGGAGAAATTAGAAACCCTTGTACAAAAGAAGAAGCATAAAGGTACTAAAGGACCTTTGGAGAAGAGAGATGAGACCTCTGAGAAAGGAATTGAGAATCCTGTCGAAAGAAAACAAGATTTCCTTGTACATAAAGGTAAAGGTACTAAAATACCTTTGGAGAGAAAATAGGAAACCCCTGTGAAACACTTTGAGGATCCTGTGGTAAGAAATGAAGAAACCATTGTGCAGAGAAAGAAGGGTAAAAGTAAGGCCACTGAGAAACCTAATGAGGTGGACAAAACACTTCCCATGTAGGAGGAAGAGGAGTCTGAGGAAAATCCTATTAAGACTGAGCATGCCACTGTCCCTCCTGATAGTCAGACCTACAAAAGGCTTATCGAGAAACTTAGAGATGCAAGGAAAGAAATAGCTCGTCTTAAAGTAGAAGACAAGTTCCACTTGGCTCAAATGGAAGAGATCATGGCTGGCTACAATCATACCCTTGACTTGGAAAGGTTTGCAGTGAGAAAGGCTCTGCCCCTTCATAAATAGCTGAAGAATCTTTACAGACAGAACATAGGCTTTCAGTCTCAGAACAAGAAGTTAAAGGCAGAGATAAAACACTTTCAAGATGATGTATCCCAAATGAATTTGCAGGTGTTGGTTGAAGCTGCCATTGAGGATGATAAACCAACAACTAAGGAGAGCACAACTACACAGAAGAAGCCGGTCAATGCTAGGAAAAATAAGTTTGTTGTGCAAATTGAAGATCCTCTTTCTACCAGAAAGAGTGTGAGGCTAAGTGTTAAAATGAAAAAATATCTGGTAATGGTAAGCCCCATTTTTTAGAATTGTTCCTTTTTGGGAGGGTTAGCTGATATGCACATACTAGATTTTCCATCTATACAGGCTTCTAGGCATTTATCTATATGGATTTTGAGTTTTTCTAAGTGATAGATTCACCTAGTGGTAAAAGGAATTACCTATGGTACGTTCAAGGCACCTAAGTAAATGGTTTTGTCATCATGAAAGGACACGCACTTCTCTGTACATATTCAAGATTGAAAGGTGCTGATTTTTGGCAATGCTACCCAAACTTGTAAGAGACATAGCGTAAGTGATGCTACATAAAGGCGTTACGTAATATTCCACAGAGAACAAAATTGGCATACAAGCGCTACCCAAAAGTGCTACATAATATTTGGCAGGGAGCAGGTTTACACACAGGCACAACACAGGGGTGCTACCTACGAGCGCTACCCAATATTTCAACAGAGGACCAATGTTGGTGCATATATGTAGCACCATGGTGCTATCTACAGGAGTGACCTTCTTTACTTGTTCCATTTTACGACGCGCTACCCAGATTTGCTACCCAAGGAAATTGCCAGTAAACACCAGGAATCTAGGAGGACTAGGCCAACAACTTTTTGGATAAGTTGATGATGGAGAAAATTATAGAAGTAGTAGCTGGAATTTTGAAGACAAGTACAGGATCCAAAGGGACACATGGTAAAACAAGAGCTGATCAACAAAAGAGGATCAAAGCAATTAGAAGCATGATTGGATTAGTCACCAACATTTCCCTGTTTTATAGCATAGGCTGTTAATCTAGTTGTTAGAACAAATAAATTTTTAGAGATTTTCAAGGGAAACATGCCAGCTCGTACCTCCAGCTATTGCCTCCCTTTCTTGTTATATATAGATAGATCAATTTCTTGAGTAGGTTCGGATGGTTGAGCAAGGATCCCTTTTACTTGTAATATTTTGATGAAGTGACTATGATCTAGTGATGTACTGGAATTAAGACTTTTTGGCTAATAGAAATCAACTTCTCTTTCAGTCTATTTTCTTCTGATGCTAAATGTTCATGCTTTGAATGATTCACATGAATTATTTTTGTGATTTTATGGTGGATGTTTGATCATTATATTATCATATGCCTATTTAGCTTCTTTAGTTTATGATGTCAAGGAGATCTTGTGATTAGAAACTTTCTTCCTTAGACTTTTGTAGACCTGATGTTTGCAGTAGTCCCTACACTCCTCTCACTCAGGTCTTCCCTATGTTCATACTTACTCCCAAACTACTAATAGATGTTATCCAATACCTTAATTTTTGGTGCATGGTAGCCCTGTTGTCTGAGTTAGAACATTACCATTTGATTCCTTTTCCATTTGACCCTTTAAAACACTCTTTCATTCACATATAACTTGAAGGGTACCGGGCTTGCCTTCCATGCAATCTGAAGGTGACTCCTAGTGATGACATTCTTAGTGTCACTGCCAGGGATGATTTGAAGACTTTTCCTTGGGATTAAAGCGACATAGTATTCTAATTCTAAAGTTGCATTAGAACTCAGTGTTTCAAAGATTGCAGACTGCACCTGGCGACTCCATTGTTTCATCTCTAGCACCTAAAGGCATACATATGAGATCGAATCCACAACTACCTTTGGTACCATCTAAAGCTGACCCAGAGAAGATAATCAAGAAGGGAAAATCTTCCCAAAAAAGTTTTTCTGCTGCTACTACAAGTGCTTCTGGTCAGTTGCCTGATTCTACTCTTGATACAACAACTGTTTAATCAAGTAAGATTCCTTTATCTTCTGTTGAAGTATCTAAAAATCTTGATTTTGAAGAGTTTCCTATTTAATACTCTTCCTTTGAAACTAAAATGAAAGAGGAAAAAATTGATATATTTTCTTCCCCTGATATTGAGAAGTGTTTCAGTCTTGATAGTTTTGAAGATTTCCCTACTTCAGGTTTTGGTACACCTATTTCTATTAAAAATTGTGTTGCCAAAGAAGTAGGAACTTCATCTCCCTCTCATAACTTACCATCCTCTTCAAAACCTTATCCTCCTATTGTGAAAAAGGAAACCCCCCCTTCATATGTTCCTTCCTCTCCTACTCTACATACAGTCAGGTCTCCTTCTCCTTCCTGTTCACCAAGAATCCAAAATCAAATGGCAGTTGTTAACCCCCCTGCTAATAGGATGGATGACATAGTGGCTGCAAGATATGATCCTCTACTTTTACCTTAGCCATTGAATTCTCTTCCCCCTAGAGATTATTTGAAATACATGCCTAATTTTATGGAAGGAGAAGATGTAACAACTGAGGAACATCTTGCTTCTTTCTACAACTATGAAGATAACCAAAATATTGAAAATGAAGATGTTTGGATGAGGGTTTTCACCCAAAGCCTATTTGGTGAGGCTAGGAAGTGGTTCAGGGGTCTGGCCCCTGGATCCATTACTGGTATTGAGGCATTGGATGAAGCCTTCTTGACACATTGGGGTGAAAAAAAGGAATTTTTGTACTACATCACCGAATTTGGATCTTTGAAAAGGATAGAAGGAGAATCTGTCTTTGACTTTTCTAAAAGATTTAACAAAATATACAAGAAGATCCCTGATGAGATCAAACCCACTGAAACCATGGAAAAAATCACTTATGCCAGTTCTTTTGTTTCCGGATTATACCTCCTTTTGAGAGAAAGAAGGTCACCTTCTTTGGTTCATATGCAACATGTTTCCTTAGAGGTAGAATCCAACATAGCGACATCAGATAAAAGCAGGGGGAAATATGATAGGGATAGGAGAAAAAACAAAGATGAAGCTTCAACTTCTAATTCCTCTGTTTTCCATTCTCAAGTAGATGAGTTGACCAAATTAGTAAAATCTCCCTCCACTAAAATTGAGAAATTAAAATCAGAAGGGAAACATACATATAGAAATGCTCAAAACAATGATAACAGAGGTAACTACATGAGACCAAATAATGCTCCCCAAATCTTTCCTAGGGATCCTAGAAATAGAGAGAGAGATGATCAAAGGGTACAAGCTCCTTTGAAAAATAATTTAGTGGCAGATGAAGAAGAAGAGGAGGTTGAAGTTGATCCTGAGATTCACTGTTTAGGTGATACTTCCCCATCCCCACACTTGACTCAATCCTCTTATGAGAAATATTTAATGTATATTCAAATTAATGAGTTAAGAAAGGGAGAGAAATCAAAGGAAAATCTTAGTAGATATAATCTAAGATCTAAGAAGAATGTAGAAAAAACTGATGCCCCTAATCAGCATGTTCAGAAAGAAGATTTTTTCAAGGATGTAATGGTAAGCAACAAGGAAAACAACTCTCAAAATCCACAAGTTCTGATCATAGATCCTCATCCTAAAATCAAATATGTCTTGAAGCCTTCCCCTTCCTTCAGTTTTGAGAATGAGATCCAGAAAATAAATATCCCTGCACCTTTTTTGGAATTGATAAAAAATGAGGATTTTAAAAAATATGTATCCAAAGTGTTACAACCAGAATCATCTCCAAGTGCCACTGATTCCATAAATATGCAAGATGAAAAACCAATAGTGATTTTAGGTCCTTTGATAGAAGACAAAGATGATTCATCCCCACCTTTCTATACTTCACTGAATATAAATGATAAGGTGCTACACAATAGTCTCGTGGATTCATGGGCATCCCACAATCTTATGCCAAAATCTGTTATGAATGAACTTGGGTTAGAAGTCACAAAGAGCTATCATGACTTATATTATTTTGACTCCATAAAAGTCAAATGTCTTGGAGTCATTAAGGATATGGTGGTGACCTTATTTCAGCTACCCATTAAGAGTATACTTATGGATATCATAGTTGCTGATGTTCCCCACAAGTTTGGTATGCTCTTGTCAAGATCCTGGATAAAAATACTTGGGAGAACCTTGCAGATGGATCTCTCTTATGATACTATTCTTGTTTTGGGGGGAGAGCATAGAATACTTTACAAGGAATCTCAATTGGCTTACATCATTAGTGATGAAGCAAAGCCCACCAATCACCCTATTTTTGCTTTTGATACAGATCTGGGATCTAGTATTTTGCAGCTCACTGATGCCCCTTTAGAAATCAGAAAAAATTCCATCAACTTTTCTGAAGAGCCTCCTCTAACTACTTTTGTCTGGAAGATGTTCTTTGATGGAGCCTCTTCCAAGGAAGGTGTTGGTGTTGGGGTGATCTTTGTCTCACCAACTCAAGAAACTATATCTTTTTCATATAAACTAGAATTTGAGACTACTAATAATGTGGCAAAGTATGAGGCTCTTGTCTTGGGTTTGAGGGTAGAAAAAAACATGGGGATAGAGGATCTATCAATATTTGGGGATTCTAAATTGATAGTCCAGATTAAAAATCTTTATCAAACAAAGCATCGTAGGCTTAGATCTTACGGAAATGAAGTATGCGATTTAGTGGAAAGTTTTTTCTCTGCTTTTAATATATCATTCATTCCTAGAGAAGAGAATACTGTGGTTGATTCTTTTGTTGTATCAGCAAGAAACCTCAAAGTTCCTATACTACCAAAAATCAAGTATGATGTAGAAGTCAAATACAAGCCTTCTATACTGGACAATGTAAAATATTGGAAGGTGTTCGAAGATGATTTAGAACTTAAAATTTTTCTTGAGACTGTTGATGAATTTTCTGCATTGCACATTGATCAGGATCAGGATCTAGAAATCACTCCTCATGATGATGTTTTCCTCAATAAAATTTCTAATCAACATATTGTGCAGCTACCTAGAAATCATATAGCAAAGGGACTAGTTCCTTTGGAAAGATTATTTGATGGGAATGATGTGGCATTGAAAGGGAAGGTATCCACTGATGATGTTGATATCACTGAGTGCAATGTGGGCACTGAAAAGGATCCAAAATACATCAAACTGTCAAGCAACCTATCAGAAAAGAAGAGGGAAGAATACACTAAGTTGTTGAAAGAATTTGCTGATGTATTCGCTTGGACACTAAGATCTCAGAACTTATGACACAAGCATAATAGAGCACAAGATCCCATTAAAAGAAAACACCAAACCTTTCAGGCAAAAGTTGAGGAAAATCAATCCTATGTTGTTTCCTGTCATGGAGAAAGAATTTAAGAAGATTTTAGATACAAAAAATATTATTCCTTTGAGGTATTTCGAATGGGTAGCCAATTTGGTCCCAGTAAGAAAAAAGAATGGGGAAATCAGACTTTATGTTGATTTCCAAAATCTGAACAGAAGCTCAAAGAAGGATAATTATCCTTTACCCAATATGGAGCACATATTACAGAAGGTGATAGGAGAAGCCATGATGTCTATGGTCGAAGTATTTTATGGATACAATCAAGTATCTATTTTGCCAGAAGATAGGGAGAAGATGGCCTTCACCACTCCCTGGGGGACATTTATGTACGGAAAGATGCCCTTTGGTTTGATGAATGTAGGGGCAACTTTTCAATGAGCTATGGACATAGAATTTATTGGAGAAAAGGATAAGTTTGTTGTTATCTATTTGGACGACATAACTGTGTATTCTCAGTCTGATAAGGAAAACTGTGATCATTTAATAAAGGTTTTCTTGAAATGCAGAAAATTTGGCCTCTCTTTGAATCCGAAAAAATCATTGTTTTCCATGAAAGAAGGAAAATTATTGGGGAATATCATGTCAGTTGAAGGAGTAAGGATTGATTCCAGCAGGGTTGAGGCTATACAAACTTTGTCACTCCCTAGATCTAAAAAAGAGGTACAATCTTTTCTAGGAAAAATCAACTTTTTGAGAAGATTTGTGTCAAATTTTGCTGAGTTAGTTAAGTATATCACAACCATGTTGAGGAAGGATAGTGAAATCAAATGGAATTTTGAGGCCCATGATTATTTCGATCAAATAAAGAAATCATTGACAGAAGCCCAGGTTCTTGTCAGCCCCGACTACTCTAAGGACTTTCTTATTTTTTCTTTTTCCTCTTTTGATACAGTAGCAACAGTCCTATTGCAGAAGAATGTTGAAGGCTTAGAGCAACCCATTGTCTTTTTCAGTAGGGCATTGAGAGATGAAGAACTAAAGTATGACATTATGGAAAAACAAGCCTATTCATTGGTTAAAGCTCTTAAGTCCTTCAGAGTTTATGTTCTGCATTCAAGAGTTATTTCTTATGTCCCATAAACTGATGTAAAATAAATTCTTATTCAACTTGATATAGACAGAAAAAGAATCAAGTGGATTGCTAAACTACTTGAATTTGATTTAGATATTAGGCCCACAAAGATGGTAAAAGGTCAGGGTTTGGCCAAGCGTTTGGCTAAATCAAATTTATCAACACTGGGGGTGAATTTCATTCACTCATGTTCAGAAAATCAACAGGGTGATATGAATGATAAAGGCCCTCAAGTCATTTCTACATTGGAATATTGCAGCTGGTACAAAGACATTATATTTTTTCTGCAAAATTTACATCCCCCAAGTGGTATGGAAAGAAACAAGGTGAGCAAATTAAAACTCAAATCAATAAAGTACTTCTTTGTTGATCGAATTTTGTATTGGAAGGATCCATTAGGAGTTCTTTTGAGATGCCTATATCTCCAAGAAGCCCAAAAGATTATGTTTGATTTTTATGATAGTTTATGTGGGGGGCATCATTATTGGAGAACTATGGCATACACGATCCTCAGAGCCAGGTACTTCTGGCCCAGTTTGTTCATAGATGTTTTTGCTAAGATCAGTGCATGTGCTAAGTGTCATAAGTTTTCTGGAAAATAACAGCTTAAGTCTTTGTCATTGAAGCCTGTGGCAGCCTCAGGACCATTGCAGTAGTGGGGCCTAGATTTTATCAGGGAAATTCATTCTGATTCCAGTGGTCAACATAGATGGATCTTGAATTCTATGGATTGCTTTACTAAATGGATCAAAGCTATTCCCACAAGGAACGCTTCACATAAAGTGATCATTGGTTTCTTGGAAGACATCATAGCAAGGTTTGGGTGTCCTGACAGAATCGTCTCTGATAATGCTGCATCATTCAAGGATGAACCATTAATTCAGTTCTGTGAATAGTTTGGGATCACATTGATTCATTCCACCCCTTACTATCCACAGGGAAATGGGCTTGTAGAATCCTTGAAAAAAAGCATTATAAATATTATTAAAAAGATGTTAGAGGATAACAAAAAGGCATGGGATTCGAAACTCAAATTTTCTCTATGGGATGACAGAGTGACAGTGAAAATATCCTTGGGACTTTCCCCTTTCCTGCTAGTATATGGAGTTGAGGTAGTGTTTCCTTCTCAACTTGCATTACCCGTGGAGAAATTCTTCCAGGATTATCAAGGGGAGCTAGATCATATGATCAGGAGGATTCAATAGTTGGTTGAAGTGCAACAGACTCGGGAACAACTTATAGATAAGGCATATGATCATCAACTGAAGATCAAGTAGGCATTCGACAAGAAGGTGAACAAAGAGGATTTTCAACTGGGTGATCTGGTGCTCAAGTGGGATGCGTCGAGACAAGATAAAGGCAAGCATAGTAAATTTGAAGCTTTATGGGTCGGCCCTTTCAAAATCTCTGAGGTTTCTCTATTAACACTTTCAAGCTGCAAAATATGGAGGATGAAGAGGTTTTTTGTGGCCCTGTCAATGGGTGTTTTCTGAAAAAGTACTTTGCTTGAGCCTTGAGTGGCTCTTCATGTCATTGTAAATATCATTCTCTTTTTATTTTTGTTTCAATAACTGACCCCATATCCCTAGAAGAAGGCACTGAGTCTACTCATTTTTGGCAGCCTGCAGGGGGCATGCCATCCCCTGTGGAGCCAATGTTATCACACTAAATTGCCTTGGGTCTTTTAGTTTCTTTTTACATTTTTTAAAGACTTAGATTTTAAATATTTTAAAATAATTTTTTCATCCCTTTAAAATTATGTTTGTTAGGACCCCTTGGATGACTAAACTTTTGAGTCATAGCTCATGTTTTGATGCTCAATTTGATTTTTGATCCTTGAACCCTTTTAGTTTATGGTTTATTCTTTTTGATCCCTTTCATGATTTTACCCTAGGTTGATACCTCCCATGATCAGGCTGATGTGACACACCTCTCCTCACTCATGACCTCACAAGCATGCCTCATTGTCCTCGCTTACCTATCTAATCATATTTTTGAATTGGAAGTGTTTCCTACTCATCAAGAAGTTTTGTAGCGCCTGTCACATTTATCATACTACCACCACAAGTCATGATTGCCACGAACGATACCATATCCCTTGTTTTCAGTGCCAAAATTTGGTTAAAGTGTCTTCAAAAGATCTTTCATTTATGTTCCTTGATATTGGTTTCTAATTTTGAAAACTCAACAGTGTTGTGCTGCGTGAATTCTCCAGTTCTGATCAGGTTACCGCATGTCAACCAAATCTTAATACTGTGCAAGATTACAGGGCCAAAGTTTCCTCATTTTCATCCTATGATTTCATTGAAGATCTCAACAGGTGTCTACTATGCATTTATCCACTATTACCTCCTCTGCGTATTAATCCTCACAGGAAATTTGTGATTGGGTTTTTGTTTTGCTAAGTTTGCACATCAGTAAAAGATTCATCTTTGTATGATAGCCTCATCTCCTCTCTTTTTCAGACCTGTAAACCTCATGGATCGTATGATAGCCTCATCTCCTCCTTGGCCCTTGAAGTTGCAAGCTTTATACTAGTCTATCCTCTGCATATGTGTTGCACTACCCAGAAGCATTGCTTAACCTCTTGCTGCTTCCCTACCTCCTTTCATATCGAAATTAAACGTTTTACTCAGTTGCATAGGGTCAATCTTGCATATTTGAAACCCCATACAAAGTCTCCTGAGCATTACCAAACCTTTTAAGAACCCTCATTCCGAGTCACGAAGACCGCTAAATCAAAGAAGGCACATAAAGGAGGCAAGATAGTTAGGACAAAACTAGTGGACATGCTTCTTTCTAATACATGACCCATGGAAAGAGAGGCCTTTCAAAGAGTAGGGTGCCTTTTATTCTGTCAGAACATGCAGAGGGGCCATCCAGAGGTAGAAAGATAATTTTCATTGCAGTTTGATGGTAAGAAAACTAAGGTTGGGTATTTGGAGTTTGAAGTGATTGAAGCTTCCATCTCAGTTGCAACAGGGATCCCATTACAGGTGAAAGGTGGTTCAAATCCATGGCTTTGAGTTCAGCTTATGCAAAATATCTATTCAAACCTGAATATCAAGCCAATAACCTGTCCAAAAGTATGCCAAGGAGCCAATTGATTGAACAATTTGAGAGACTACTGAAGATCATACAAAGATATTTTACTTGTGAAGGGAGATTCAACACATTATACCAGTACCCTATAAGATTGTTTCTACATTTTACTGGTAAGGTTGAGATGAATATTCCTTATTACTTGTTGAGTATTATAGGTAAGATTTCAGACAGGATACAGACCAAATCTAAAGATGTGGATTCTAGCCTTTTCCACTCTGGATTAATCAGAATGCTAGTATCTAAGGAATTGGGCAAGAAAGATATTTCATGGGTGAATTTTGTGGTTACCTCTCATTTTAAGTTGGATTTAGCACCCACTCCTCAATCACAAAGGGCAAGTTCTTTGTCACCTACCAGTGCTACCAAAGAAAGGACCAATAGGAAGAGAAAGGGAAGAGCCCATGTTTAAGTGTAAGAGGTCAACAAGCAGGTCATTGAAGTTGAGGAGGAAGTATGTCCTTCTCCACACAGAGATTTTTCACCACCTCCTCCACTAGGGTTAGAAGAGGTGCCTCCGTCTACCAAAGCTACATCCAGGGATGATTTTAAGGATGGAAATTTATTTTAAAATGTAGAAACCTTGGCGAATCTTACTAATCCTTCATATGCCAACTATAAATGTTTGGCGATATTTTTGTAAAAATATTCAAATTTCTAAGGATTTTATATAGTTTTTATAAAATTTTGGCGATTTTTAAGGTAAAATAATTTTATCCTATAGAATTTGGGCGAATCATTTTCAAAATAACGAATCTCATTTTTGGAAAACCCATGGAAAATTAGCCTAAGAGCGAAATTTAGCCCCTAAAAACATCCATGGCTACATCTAAGAGAGGGAAGAAGCTTTTGTTTTTCTCTTCTCCTCTAGCAGTCGAAATCAAAGGTAAAAAAACTTTCACAGGGTCATCAATTCCTATGTAGGATTATAGAGAGAAGTACTTACCAAAGATCCGTATTCAAAAGAAGAAGGGGAAGAATATTGAAAATCCTATAGAGGAGAAATTAGAAACCCTTCTACAAAAGAATAAGGGTAAAGGTTCTAAAGGACCTTTGGAGAAGAGAGAGGAGACCTCTGAGAAAGTCATTGAGAAGCCTGTCGAAAGAAAACAAGAATCCCTTGCACATAAAGGTAAAGTTACTAAAATTCCTTTGGAGAGAAAAGAGGAAACCCATGTAAAACACTTCGAGGAGCCTGTGGTAAGAAATGAAGAAACCACTGTGAAGAGAAAGAAGGGTAAAAGGAAGGCCACTGGGAAACCTAATGAGGTGGACAAAAAAATTCCCATGTAGGAGGAAGAGGAGTCTGAGGAAAATCCTATTAATACTGAGCATGCCACTATCCCTCTTGATAGTTAGACCTACAAAAGGATTATTAAGTAGCTTAGAGATGCAAGGAAAGAAATAACTCATCTTAAAGAAGAAGGCAAGGTCCACTTGGATCAAATGGAAGAGTGCATGGCTGGCTACAATCATACCCTTGACTTGGCAAGGTTTGCAGCGAGAACGACTCTACCCCTTCATAAACAGCCGAAGAATATTTACAGATAGAACAGAGGCTTTCAGTCTCAGAACTGGAAGTTAAAGGAAGAGATAAAACACATTCAAGATGATGTAGCCCAAAGGAATTTATAGGTGTTGGTTGAAGCTTCCATTGAGGATGATAAAACAACAACTAAGGAGAGCACAACTACATAGAATAAGCCTGTCAATGCTAGGAAAAATAAGTCTGTTGTGCAAATTGAAGATCCTCTTTCTACCAGAAAGAGTGTGAGGCTCACACACTACTCTATACATATTGTAAATTGAAAGGCACTGTGTTTTGGCAATGCTACCCAAACCTGTAAGAGACGCAGCATAAGTGAAGCTATGTAAAGGCACTGCGTAATATTCCACAGAGAACATAATTAACATACAGGTGCAACAGTGGCGATACCCACAGTCGTTACGTAATATTTGGTAGGGAGCAGGTTTACACACAGGCACAACACAGGGGAACTACCCAATATTTCAATGGAGGACCAATGTTGGCGCATATATGCAACAACGTGGTGCTACCTATAGGTGATACCTTCTCTCATTGTTTCATTTTATAGTGCACTACCCAGAGTTGCTACCGAAGGAAATTTCCAACAAACACTAGGAATCTAGGAGGACTAGGCCAACAACTTTTTGGATAAGTTCATGATGGATAAAGTTACAGAAGTAGCAGCTGGAATTTTGAAGAAAACTACAGCCTCCAAAGGGACACATGGAAAAATGGGAGTTGAGCAGCAAAAGAGGATCAAAGCAGTTAGAAGCATGATTGGATTAGTCACCGACATTTCCTTGTTTTATAGCATAGGCTGTTATTCTATTTGTTAGAACAAATAAATGTTTATATATTTTCAAGGGAAACAGGCCATCTCGTACCTCCAGATGTTTCCTCCCTTTCTTGTTATATATATATAGATCAATTTCTTGAGTAGGTTCGGATGGTTGAGAAAGGCTCCCTTTTACTTGTAATATTTTGATGAAGTGACTATGATCTAGTGATGTACTAGACTTAAGACTTTTTGGCTAATAAAAATCAGCTTCTCTTTTAGTCTATTTTCTTCCGATGCTAAATGTTCATTATTTGAATGATTCACATGAATTAGTGTTGTGATGTTATGGTGGATGTTTGATCATTATATTATCATATGTTTATTTAGCTTCTTTAGTTTCTGATGTCAAGAAGATATTGTGATTAGAAACTTTCTTCCTTAGACCTTTGTAGACCTGATGTTTGCAGCAGTCCCTACACTCCTCTCACTCAAGTCTTCCCTCTGTTCATACTTACTCCCAAACTACTGATAGAAGTTAGCTAAGACCTTAATTGTTGGTGCATGTTATCCCTGTTGTCTGAGTTAGAACATTACCATTTGAGTCCTTTTCCATTTGACCCTTTAAAACAATGTTGCATTCACATATAACTTGATGGGTATTGGGATTTCCTTCCATGCAATATGAAGGTGACTCCTAATGATAGAAATGTGGTTCACCCCCAGTGTGGGGCTACATCCATGAACTCTTTGTCTTCATTATTATCTTCTTTCAATCTTCTTACATGCACAAATCCACAAAACCAACTCCTCATAGGACGTGATATCTGCGCACACTTCATCAGATCCTCCTTCCTTGAGTTTGACACAACACAAATCCTTCTTACAATCACTTGCACTTAACTCTGCAAGTTCTCAACACATAGTATGCACGAAGCCTTCACAACTAATCACACTTAGCAACATTTAAATATCTTTCATAAGATGACTTAGATATGATGCTTCTTACAATGCCTAGATACTTATTTATAAATTTACAAATGGGGCCTAATCATGGGTAAACCCATGGGACAACATCCCATACTTGTTACATAATCCCTAAACAAAAAAATCCCGTAAAAGGGGGTGAGATCCTGCAATATCCGCTTCGCCTGGGTTCTCCATCTTCATCTAGCCTTTCGAACTCCCAAAAATGGTCAAACATGACCAAGGTTCTCTAAAACTTGGTTGAGGGCCAATAGGCCCCCAACACTCACCTATGACTCATCCCGAGTCACTCTGATTGGGGAATCTTTGCTTTGAAGGCCTCGATCTTGGTTGGGGCTGCCTCGAATTACTATTTCTCCAGGGCCTCCTGCTCGACGAACTCTTGAATGGTTTTCATAGTGAAAGGTCCTTTCAAGCATTGTTCCACTATGGTGACCACTTGTTCCAGTTGTACGCCTTGTCCTTCAATCTCCTCAAAAATTTTGAAGGCTTCGTCCTGTGTCAGCTGAAGTCTTTGGGTAACTTCCATGACTTTACTCTGGATGGCATGGACCTGTTTTTGAACTACGCATTGTTCTTGTGACCTTTTCGTCTTCTCAACCATTGATAATAGCTTCAACTATGCTTGTACTGTCACTAATTGTTTCTTTTCTTCCTGGAGCTATGACTCTAATGTCCTTAATTTTGGGTCCTCTGCAAGGTGCTCATAGGTATGCACACTTATATTATTGAGTTTCTTGCACTCTAAGGCCAATGCCTTGATTCTTTTTACTGTTCTCCGGGCATCTTCTTCCCTATGATCTCACACTTCTTGCAGAGTGCTCAAAACTGCTTACAATTCTAGTTCTGATACTCTTTCTTGGAGATGTTGAATTGCTTCAACAAGATTTCCCACTTGGCTCTAAATTGTCTCTTCTTCCATCTGTTCCAGGACCGTTACAGAGCAAAGTTCTCTAGTGACTACTTATTTAACTCCAATATTCTCCGTGAGCAACTATTCTTTTTATTTTTGGAGCTGCTCTATGTCCTATGCAAACTTCACCTAGAGGTCATCCTTCTCTTGCTGTGCAACCTGATGTTTCTCTAGGGATTCCTCATTTTTTTGCTTCAATGACTCTGTGGCCTACTCTTTTTCTTCCTGGACCCGACGAAGGTGAGCCTCTATCACATATTTTATTCTATGTAGCTGGCAAGTCTCATCTCCTACTTCTATGCCCCCTGATGACAATGATGCAGTAGACACTGCGCGGCTGGAATAAAGATCTCGTTGTACCCCTTTGAGCTCTGCCACGATTCTATCATACATTGTCTCATTTTTGGCTTCGCTTTGCTGCAAAATGTCCTCGAAAGCATCTGATACAGCTGCGATGATGAGGTCAATATCATCCACCGTAAGTATAGTCTGTAAGTGGGGCTTATTGGCGCATGACTTCTTTCGTGCTGAGGGTTTCCTTGGAGAAACCTGTATTTTCTTAGATTTCTCTATCTTCGTAAGGGGATCTTTAGGCATTGTTACCTCTCCTTTTTCTTTCTTGTCTTCCTCCCCTTCGTCCTCTTCTTTGTATACTTCGTCACCTCCTCCCCCTTCAGGTGAATCTTATGTAGTCTCCTCTTATGCTCTGTGCATTTCCTGTAATTCTTCCTTCTTCTTCTTCTTGGTACTGCCTGGTCCATCATACTCTTCCTAGGTGACTACAGGGCTTCCGATGAGGTCAACGTGGAAGAGTTCTGTCTGTTCAACTAGTACAAGGAATTCTAGAGGCCATTCCTTGGTTATCTCTTCCATATCTTCCTCGGTGAGTTTTTAATAGGATTGGATCTCTTCCTTGTGTTTGTCTCCGTGTGCAGTGATGTAAATGAAATCCCTATCTACATGAAACTTCGCTATTTCTTTGAACCTATGAAGTGTATTTGGTGTCATGCAAGGGAAGGATTCAATGGCCCTCTTCAATTGCAAGTAATAGGTGTGGAACAACGCATTGGAATTCTGTTGCTTTTCCATGTCACTTGAATACCAGAGGGTAGTGAACCTCACGGCCAATGGTTCGGATGACTTGAATTTAGGGAAGGTTTCTCCCTCCGACATCTCCCAAGTGATGAAGAAAACGAGAATCAACAACCATCTAAAGTGAAACTCGTAGCCCTAGTCTTGCGCTTCATGACAATATTGATCGAACTGGTTCATGAGGTAGCTCACTGAGTTCATCTGCATTCATTCAATGAATTTTCCTATGAGGTTCACGACAAACCCCATGACCTGCATTGGTCTATGCTTCTTGATGAGATTACCAGTGATCAACTAGCAAGCTAGGTGCACTGCATCATTTTGGATGAAGGATACCTTGTAACCCCTCTTTCCTTTCTCCACATCGTCGTAGGTGTCCTTTATTCTCTATGCCAGGGCACGATCTGCAACCTTCCCTGGGTCAAAATATCGAGGGTATGGTCCTTGCATGATCAATCTAGTGGTCCGGTGGATCAACGTTGGACCTACGATGATGCACCTATCCAACCATAGGTAACCTCCATGGTAGCACGACATGAGGAGTTTAATGCATGCATTAACCTACTCATGTCTTTCGAAGTGCGGTATCTTCATCACATTAAGGATTGTTGATCTTGCGATGTCTATGGTCCATGGATGGGGGATTATCTTCAAATTCCTCCCCATTGTCCTTCTCAAGTACTTATGTGGTGCGAGCATTCCATAATTATTGCGGTCTTCCAAGTTGAAATCACTGATATTTAGCATCAGAATTTGTCCTAACTATGATCCAATTGTGCGTATCCCCTTCAAGAGGTACATAGTTATTAGTGTATAGTCGAAGTCCCTCGAGGCATTGTCACGACTAAACATGCCATCCAGATGTGGATATAGTCAGGCAGGACCAACGAGATGAGATTTGCGTTCACTAAGTCGTCGCGATGCTTTCTCTGTTTCTATATCACAGTTTGGGATGGACTAGATCAACGTGCAGTCGATGGGGATGCTTGCAATCCTCTCCTTGTGCTCCTGCAGACATGACCTTCTTAGCCATAAGGTCTATTAGGATCTCCTCAACAGACTTCTCTACTGCGCTAAGGCCGCTCGACATACACTCTCGATATTAGATATCTCATATAGGTGGAAAAATGCTCAAGGTAAGAATAACACATGGCGAGGTATCAATAATAACTACGCGAAAGAAATTATTTCTTTGTGGGCTCAGATAATCACAATTTGAAAAAGTTTCCTTGGTGCAACATTCGACGGGATAAATAGACAACGTCGTAACAGATTCTTCCAATGGGCAAGAATGCCTCAGTCAATACAATTCCATCTGTTATGGTGCGGTCCCAGCGGTCCAATGGTGATCTTTCCGGAAACAACTAAGTTTCTATCCGTTCTGGAGTGTTGTTATAACGGTCAAGACACCTCCAATGGTCATATTTCTTTGCCATGGTGAATTTCTAGTCTACGTTGTTTTGTTGTTCTGGCGAGGTTCAATTTCTGCAAGCCTTCCTTCTACGAAGTCCTCTCTAGAACCTCCTGCAATTTTTCTAGCTTTTCTTTCTTCTTACTGAGATTTCTTTCTTTCTTTCCTGTGATATGCGTCTCTGGATTCCTCTTTCCATTATTTTTATTATCTCCTCTTAGCATAGTATCTTCACACTGTTGAGGGCCTTTCACAAGGTTCAAGGGTAATAATTTTTCTCTAACTTCGCACTACTGAGGGCCTTTCATAGGGTTCAAGGGTAATGCTTTTTCTCTAACTTCACATTGTTGAGGGCCTTTCATAGGGTTCGAGGGTAATACTTTTTATCTTACTGTTTCTGGAGTAAGTTCTTGACTCTCTTCCATGGATAGTTTCATTAAGCCTTATTGCATTTTTTCAACTTCGACAACTAGGTCGCTGGCCCTCAGTTACTTTGACTTATCCTCCTGTTCTTCTATTAAGCATGTTATTCTCCTAGCCATGATATCCCTTAATTATTAATTTTTTTGTTCTAGAGATTCCTCTTCTTCTTTCCTTCAGATCTGATCTCTCTCAATCCAAGTCTTTCCTAACAAAAGTGCAAAAGGAGCGTTGTTCTCAACAAACTTAATGACCTCAAATTATTCTTCTGTCGATGTTCCATGAGCACTCATAGGTACATGAGTAAGTATTCCACATAGAGTTATCATATTTCATTTAATCAATCTTATTCCTCCCAATGAAGGAATCATAACAGTCTTCCCCAAAATTTCCCAAGTACTTTCTAGCATAATGTTCACCTATATTTCTGCATCCAATACACAGTCTATGTCGAAGCCTCCTATTCTTGTTTCTATGAACTTTTTCCCTTTTAAGATCTTTGATAAACTAATCTCTCTGTGATCATTCATTGTTTCTTTCATTTGCAATAATATAGCGTTGGATTATTTCTGGTTCTTTAGCATGTTCTTAGTCTCTTGACCTTCCTCATGGTTTTCTTTTCTCATGCTCATCTTCTCAACTTTAGCAATAATTCTAGGGAAATCTAAAACTTCATGTCCAGTAGGTTTGAAACAAAGGAAAATAGGACCTCTACTAGGGCATTCCTTAGCCAGATGTCCCAGTGTTCTGCAACTATAACAAATATTCAATCCTCTCTTTCTCTTAAACGATCCCCAACCTTTCTTGTACTACACATTGGAATCATAGGGATGGACCTGCAAAATATTCTTTCTAGGATACTGCATCCACTTGTTAGTCCAAAAATTCTTTCTATGCATAGGAATAATATATCTTTCACTAATTCTATCAGATCTATTCATGTCATATCTTCTTTCTTTGAGTCATGTGCTAGTTTTAAGACAAAATATATCAAACATACCTAGATCCATTCTTTTGAAACAAAAATTCCCACTTATCTTACCTTTATCAAAGCATAAAGATTGAAGATATTACCTCTTTTATTTAGATCGGACCTCTCTTCTTAGCATGGAGCTTCACAAGTCAAGTAGAGTAATGCACACTAGATCAATAGATATATGCACAGAGCTTTCTCTTTTCTTCAGTTCCCAACAATCACAGTTTCAGGTCCTGACAACGAAACCATTTGTTGGCATAGGGGCAGACCTGGGGTTCAACGGTTCAATAATGCACCAAAAAAACCCTAACTACTCTCCCTTTTGAAAACACTTGTGAAGAATATGAAGTCTCACCCAAGGTAGAGGCAGGGGGGTTGTAGGACTCAAGTCTCTACAACCTAGTTGGGACACTGATCTGTGATCACAATACTTAACATAGCACTTAGCGATTAATGTTCATTATTCCTTGACCCTTATTCACATCGCAGGTAAAAACCCTAATTATAGAACAACACATTATTCAACAAGATCTAAGCATATCTAACCATTTATCACATAGCTTCAACAAATCTAGCATTCATTGATGTTATTAGGCACTAAGCTACTACATCAGATGCATATAACATACATAAAGATCCATCACTAAGAATGAATCACATTAATAACGTAAATCAATCACAACACATGATATACGTGGTTCACCCATAACATGGGGCTACGTCCACCAAGTCTTTGTCTTCTTTATTATCTTCTTTCAATATTCTTACATGCACATAGCCACAAAACCAACTCCTCATAAGATAAGAGATATGAGCGCACTTCGCCAGATCCTACTTCCTCGAGTTCGGCACAACACAGAGCCTTCTTACAATCACTTTCACTTAAATATTCAATTTCTCAACACATAGTATGCATGAAGCCTTCACAACTAATCTCACTTAGCAACCTTTACATATCTTACACAAGCCGACTTAGATCTGATGCTTCTTACAATGCCTAGCTACTTATTTATACATTTACAAATGGGGATTAAGGATGGGTAAACCCATGGGCCATCATCCCATACTCGTTACATAATCCCTAAACCCAAAAATCTCGTAAAAGGGGGTGAGATCCCTGTTACACCTCAATATTTCTCACTTCGATAAGTGTCGTAAGTGTCGCATGTTCCTCTCAACTGTCGCAAGTGTCGAATGTCGTTAACAAGTGTGGAAAACATCAAACAAAGCATACTGCCATGATGATGACACCAAGGAGACATTTAGAATACCTCAGACACTTGATTTGGAGGAGGGAGAATGATTAACTAAAGTCAAGGAACTCTTATCACCTGAAAGGACCCATTAAAACAGGGTTTTGAGGGAGAGCGCTCCCCTATGGCATCCTTAGGAGCTTTGGTGCTCCCCCACAAGCTACTGGGGAGTGTTATAACAACAAACCACCTCTTTGAAGGAGCGCTACCCATCCTTAGAGCGATGGTGCTTCCCTTGAGCCTCCTAGGGAGCGTTATAGCGCCCTGATGCCCCTTTTGAGGGAGCGCTATCTAATCTAGGCAGTGGTTGGCCCGTTGAGGAGAATAAGGGGAGGATATTTCATGTTTGGAAATCAGTTGCATTTGAATTCTTGGTTCAATTAGAATATCCCTAATCTAAGGAGGGAATTCCTCAACCTACCCTAAAGATACCTCAAGAGGTTAAGCCTCTCTTAACTTATATAAGCAGGCTCTATGATGGTGAAAAGGGGGAAGAATTGCTAGCATGAAACCTATGATCTCATAGGAAACACACAGTGAACTAAAGGAGAGTGATCAGTGAAGATGCTATCGTATAGGTCGTGGATCTTTCGAGCAAGGGTTAGACAAAGGGGACTTGACAAAGCTGTCGCATTCGCGTCTACGATTGTAAGTACTGCTGTCGTTGTTCTCATTAATATGATACGCTTGGACTGTTTCTTTCTAGTTTGTGTCTAATTTTACATGAACTTATCGTTGATAGATAGATCTGTTTTCAAGATAATATCAATAGAGTAGGAAGTGGTCGTACTTTGTTTGTCTACAGGGCTCATCGAGGAGTGAAAGATTGGAGCTCAACTCGGAGCGTGCAGAGACAAACTTCGATAAAGAGGTACTTCTGTTCTCTGTCCTCCTCATGCATTAGTTTGTATAGATTTGAAAGGAAGCTAGTGTCCACATTAAGCACTTTCTGTCTTAGAGTTAAGGGTCTAGCTCTTTGAGGAAATCTACCTGTCCGTAGGGGGATTTTCCTACAACAGAAACTGGCGACTCCACTGGGGAGTCCTCAAATCGAAATTTTTTTGTTTTGATTTATCCTCATAGACCTTGTCTCACACCTTGATTGTTCTTAGACCTGGTTCACCCCCTTTTGATTGATTTCATAAGCTGATTGACTCCCCACCCCATTACACTTAGCTTGATTGACGAGACTGGACTGCAATTTTTGGATTTTTGATACTTTTAGGAGATTTTTGAACCTGGCGCCCCTGTGCCTATGTTAACAGAGTGCCAACACTCCCTGAGTACCTTACACAGAGCGCTATAATGCTCCTTTCCCTATACAACAGAGCGCCAGCCCTCTTTTGGCCAAAAAACTTTCCAAAATTGCTCTTTTCAGGGTTTTACCTCTGGGTTTCACTTGCCGAGTCTCCCTGCGAGTCAATGCTTCTTCCTTTTCAACTTTGACATATTTCTTTTTGAAGAACAAACACCTTTCTATTTAGATTTTGTAGCCTTCTTCACTATTGTTTTGAGTTTTTCTTCTGTTTGGAGTTTTGAAACCCATGCATTATCTTTCTCTCCTTTTTGACTGAGCGAAAAACTCTGGTGAAGGTCATCAGAAACCTACGGATCTTTTCATTTGGTTTTAGTTAAGATCATTGTTCTTCAACATTTATTTTGGTGTGAAGTTCTTGGTTTTTCTTTAATTTTTTCTTTTCTTTCACTTCTTGTTTTGATCACAATGAGAGGGTGTATTGTTTGTACAATTCCTGCTTGTGTTGGTCTGATTTTCATTGATCTAAAAAGATAATTAGCAAGACGAGCATTGTTTCGAATTGATCGTTGTTCACATACAAACAATAAAGAGACATATTCATGATTTATTTTGCATATTAGAAGGTATTTCAAAAGTTTTAGCACCACATCGGATTTGATTGAAGAAAATTTGTTTGAGGACATTCCTTATTAGTGCTTGTTAGTGGAAAGAACTCTCTCTCTCTCCCTTAGATAGATGTTCATCGAAAAGAAATGAATTCCTATCATCTTTGATGCATTTTTGGGACTGAGTCATAATTCCATCCGTTTCACTTCCATGCACCCCTTTTCAGTAAAGAACAACTATAAAATGAATGCTAATTAAAAATTATCTAGAACATTTTCTTTTCTAGGATCCTCCACCAATAGTAGATTAGGCTTAGTACTTTGGATTAGGCTGTGAGCATAACTCTCCAAATTTTCCAAAACAAACATTAGCATCCTGAGTTAGGGAGAGTCAAATCCAATTGTTGTATAAGTCTGCCTGGGATCCCCCTCTCACACAGGGGTTACGCACGAGGTCACATTCGAGAGAGCTACGGAGATTATCCCTCCATGGTTTGACTGATTGTAGTGGTCAGATCGTATTATGGGGATCACTTAAAGGTAAATCCAAAATTACTGTGTGGAAGCCTTTCAAGTTTATTTCGGGCTAGATACCCTGCCCGTACGTTCGGATCGGACTGTCGACTGTACCCATCCAGGGGCTGACTGTGAATTGGTAACCTTAGTAGCCATAATCTTTAGGGTCTTACACAAGGTGACAGTGAAGGGAAGTCTCACTATACCTGGAGCAGACATTGGTCAAACTCACTTAGGCTCCTTGGAGGGTAAATCCACAATTACTGCGTGGAATCTTGCACCAAGGCGTAAGTCCATTAAGAAGGTCGCCATTGTAACTGTTCCACCATATCCCCGCCCCTTCTTGACTTGATCACGCGACATTGGATTTCATCACCAATTAGTACGGTCATCGAGAGAAGGTCATGTTTGCTTGGTTGTGATTCTTAGATTCTATTAGCGTATGCTGTTTCTTTTCAGTAGTTGGCCATAGATCTTTTTCTCCGACTCTTTCTCACCAACATCGACCCTCCTCGTCGTTCGCGGAGGCTACAGGGACTTCCTCTATAAAATATGGAAGGGAACACCCCTTTACCCCCTCATTCTATGGAGGAATCTCCTCAACATAGTGAGGTTCAAGACACTACAACTTCCCAAGAAGAAGTTCCCACTCCTTTAGAGAATTTTTGAATTGTTTCAGAGTCTCCAGAATCTTTCCACATTCCAGAGGGATATGAATGACATGTTCTCCAAATGAATTTAGTTGGTGAATTTGTCGTCGTCAATCCTTCTGACATTCCGACTGGGTCTCGTTCAAACCCTTTAGCCAATGACCCCTTTTGGACTGCAAACATTGTTCGAAGTCCACCGCGCATGGTGCAGGATCTTTATGGAGCAGGAATAGGTGTCGACGTGCCTATTACCTACACCGTACCCCTAAACCATTTTACCGGTACCACCGTTTTTATGGCCACACCATCCGTTGGTCCGAAAACATCATCCATTGGCCCAAGGTCTACTTTTCCTCTCCAGACGACCCATTCTACAATTGTCCCTCACATTTCGACTATTCCTACCGGTAATGCGGTGGTTAGCCAAGTTGTAATTGGCACACTAGTAACACCAAGACCTACATCATCACTCCCTTTTGGGTACAGAGCGTTGAATCTTACCACTTCCACTACTACCCAAGTTATGCCGGGAAGTTTCATACCTATCCAACAACCTGGAGGGATCATTCTTAGTGGTCCTAATCCATTCAACAGTACCGATCAGTCATTTATGTCTGGTTCTCAAATTCTGGGAACTCTACCTCAAGCTGGGGGGCATCCTCCCATCGGAGGAAAACTTCTGTTTGGGGGGAACCCTCATGCTGGGGGGCAGCCTCAATCTAGAGCCTACCATCAACCATATGGACAAAATGTGTCTGCCACTCCTAATCCGTGGAATATCCCTTTTCTAGGAAATCCACAGTTCTCGGTAGGACACAATTCTCAAGCTCCACAAGAACCTCCTTATGGAAAAACACCAAATCCAGCTTATAACCCTCAAAAACCATCCGATTATCCTCCGCTCACACATGCTTCTCAAAACACCTTGAATCCTGTGTACCCTGGTCAACACCAACCTTACACGAGAGGGCCCACTAGTTACAATTATCCGCATAACCCACTGTATGGCCCTACTGGTGTCCCCATGCCCCACTAGTATTACCCACAGGTTAACCGACAACTACCTTTTCTAATGACCCTGGACCTTCTAGACTTGTCTCGGTTAACGAATGATCCCATCTTTCATTCTCCAGTTTGGGCATCTATCCCATCTAAACTTCCTTCTGATATCCCAAAATTCGACGGAAATTCCGGAGAAGACCCAAACAACCACATGATGACTTTCCATTTATGGTGTTCATCCAACTCCCTCATGGACGATTCTATACGTTTGCATCTTTTTCAATGAATGCTTACGGGTTCCGCAACAAAATGGTATATTGAACTACCACGTGCCTCTTTTCACGATTTAAACTCACTCGCCATGTCCTTCCTCACACACTTCCAACTACCCATTCGATACGAGACGGGTACTGAACTATTGACCTCCCTTCATCAGACAACCTCCGTACATATCTCCAATCATATTCATGAATGGAGATGACGACAAAGGCTAATCAAAGCGGTCATTCCTGACCAATTATTAGCAGAATGGTTCACTAAATCATTGTTACCCCAAATCGCTCGTGATGTTGCGATGGGTGGTGTAGTTACCGAGGAGGAAGCTATTGCCCGAGTCCAGTACTTGGACTTAGTTTATTCACAGTCTGGTAATCTGTACGAGTTGATACAAAATGCTACTCATGCCACTAATGATCCATCCAAACCATCATCTACCTCGCATGCGGATGGAGTTATTGGCTCCGTCAAGACCCAATCTACTTCCCAGTCGACTGGAAGAATTCAGTGGCCCGCTTCGATGGCTACTTCCAGTTCAACTGCACCCTCTTCTACCCCCCCTCAAACTCAGGTCTATGAGGTGAACGCAGTCCAATCAACCCCTTCACAACAACCCGGGGGCAGAAAGAGAGAAATAAACCAAAGAAAAATAGCAACAACGAACAACCAAAAAATCAACCGCAAACCCCTGCTATTGGGAAACAACCACAACGGAAACCGAAATTCCCATGCCTCATTTGTGGTGATGATCACTACACCTGAGAATGTCCACATTGCGATGAAGTGGCCAAGATCTTTAAGGGAAATTCACAACCCACTGTGCTTACTCAACCTTTCCCACATCAACAATCTTTGGTTGCTCAAACCCCCACTCCAGGGGGCAGTTCCAACCAACCCCATGATGAGGCCTCGACAAGTGCCCACATTTACATGTTTAACAGGGTTAACCTGACCACTCACACTGCAACCTATGACACACCAGTTAAACCTGATAAGCTGAAGACTACTAATGGTTCTTCGTTGGACCCATTACCATCTTCCGTTAATCCTCCGTCCGCTAGCCCTCCATCTGGGCCACTTCAGATTGAGAAACCTTCATTTGAATCCATTTTACGCCCTCCTAAGAGAACTATCCGGAAATCTTCCTTTAATCCTAGTTCACAGGCTGCCCAAAACTACAACGTCGTTGAAGATTTGGCTCAAGCACCGTGTGCTATGTCCGCCTTGGAAGTTCTACAACACTGTCCCAGCCAACGTAGAATTCTCTTAGATGCTATTGGTACTTTTGATCCTGAGTCGTCAAATAATCTCATGTTTAATCTGGATGATCATCAACCACGACTCTCCCACCAACTATCTTTTCAAATCGATGTTGTTGTCCACAATCAACAAATCCACCGAACTATCTTGGATGAGGGAGCCTCTACTTGTGTCATGTATTTAGCCTGTTGGAAAGGATTAAAATAACCTTCCCTTAACAAATCCCCCACGATGTTACGCACTTTCGATGGACGAGGTTTTCATCCTCACAGATTGTTACAATCCTTAGCCGTTCAGTTGGGTGGCAAAATTGTTACCGTTGATGTCGAGGTGGTCGATGCCCCCCTCGATTACAACCTACTACTTGGAAGAAGTTGGTTCTACGCTATGACTGTTGTCGCCTCATCAGTGTTTCGATGTGTACAATTCCTCCATCAAGGCAAAATTGTCACTGTCGATCAACTCGATTTTTGTACACCCG
>JZKD02S2182111.1:279115-296069 GCA_000966675.3 Picea glauca
TCTTTCGAGCGATAGTTTATCTCTTTTTCGGTCTCGTTAGACTACTGTACGAAAAAGAAACTGAGAGAGTTCTCTTTTAAGTGTTTTTCCAAACTCTATAATCCTGAAAAACCTTTGATTTTCCTGTCTTTGGACTCGCTAAAACACACATCAATAGGCCCATATGGGATCGAACCCCTACTTCTTCCAGTTCGTTAAACAATGGAAGAGGAACTTACCGAAGGTGAGTTATATTGAGCATGTGTTATCCTCCTCGATCTCATTAAATCAAAAAGAGGTACTCATCTATCTGGATGGGGGAAAATTTGAAAGAAGCAAGCCAAGCAGTCTCTTGAGAACATCACCAAGTAATTCTTAGAGTCACCCTTGAACACGAAACTTTGTCTTTTGCACGCATTATAACCCGCTGAACCTCTGCACTGAGCCAATACTTTGAGTTTATTTCACTCCTTTGGGTCACCTGACATAAGTCACGACATCCATTGCATTATCAAGTCTTGGTCCATGTCATGTTCTGTTGTTGTGCCTCAGTGTTCAAGGGAAGTATCCGCCTCTAGAGTCAGCCATACCAAATATCTTGCCTCAAAACCCATGTCAGTCCATGTCCATTTGATCTACCAATTACATCTCTATGTTCATTTCGTGTCATTGATGGGGGATACATCAAGGCCCTCCCTCGACGAGTCTATTCCTGTTGACTTCAACACATTATTCGGGAATTAGGCTTAGAAACTAGTTAGTACTTTGGGACCTGCATGCCTCAATGGTAGGCCTCCTCAAATTCAACAGTAGATTTACATCATTGACCTCTGATCAGATGATTCCATGGATGTTCGAATCCATCTCATCCATTCACATTCGTTGGAATGTACTAGGGTACCTTGGGAATCATTGACATTAATGGTGATCTCCCTCGCACTTGTTAACGGTTTACACCATTGACCGATAATCAAGTGGTTTCTGCCATGTTCGACATCATGACATCTATTCACATGGTTAGATTCGTACCACATTGGGATTGGTAAGAAGACCCTGGGTTGAGTGATCACTTTGGTATATGCTTTACCCAAGTTGCGAAGGAGTTTCTCTTGGAAAAATGATACATACACTGTTACATAGATCCACTTTGTATTGGTCGTGGCTATGTCTTGTCATATCGTAGATCCACTGTGTATTATTTGTGGCTATGATCAGTCCAGGTCATCAGAGTATAGATCCACATTGTGTCTTCAGTGGCTATACCTTTTTATCAATACAATTATGGATCCGCAGTGTATTTTATGGCGGCCATGTCTTGCAAGTCTTGATCACCCAATCATAGGTATGCCTGCCTTGGGTTTTGAAACATGTCATGATATTTGTTGGATGTTTGTGTGCAGTTTCCATCAGGTTCTCTGAGTCTATACCATTGCTTGAACGTCTACAAATCATTTCAGTTATCGGTTCGCATCTTCTAACTTCATACTTTGGGGGGAAATCTGTTACACCTCAATATTGCTCACTTCGATAAGTGTCATAAGTGTCGCATGTTCCTCTCAACTGTCACAAGTGTCCCATGTCATTCACAAGTGTCACAAACATCAAACAAAGCATACTGCCATGATGATGACACCAAGGAGACATTTAGAATAACTCATACAGTTGATTTGGAGGAGGGAGAATGATTAACTGAAATCAAGGAACTCTTATCACTTGAAAGGAACCCTTAAAACATGGTTTTGAGGGAGAGCGCTCCCCTATGGCATCCTTAGGAGCGCTGGCACTCCCCCACAAGCTACTGGGGAGCGTTATAACAACAAACCACCTCTCTGAAGGAGCGCTACCTATCCTTAGAGCGCTGGCGCTTCCCTTGAGCCTCCTAGGGAGCGTTATAGCACCTTGATGCCCCTTTTGAGGGAGCGTTGTCTAATCTTGGCAGTGGTTGGACCGTTGAGGAGAATAAGGGGAGGATCTTTCATGTTTGGAAAGTAGTTGCATTCGATTTCTTGGTTCAATCAGAAGATCCCTGATCTAAGGAGGGAATTCCTCAACCTACCCTAAAGATACCTCAAGAGGTTAAGCCTCTCTTAACCTATATAAGCAGGCTCTATGATGGTGAAAAGGGGGAAGAATTGCTAGCATGAAACCTACGATCTCATAGGAAACACACAGTGAACTAAAGGAGAGTGATCAGTGAAGCTGCTATCGTCCAGATCATGGATCTTTCGAGCAAGGGTTAGACAAAGGGGACTTGACGAAGCTGTCGCATTCATGTCTACGATTGTAAGTATTGTTGTCATTCTTCTCATTAATATGACATGCTTGGACTGTTTCTTTCTAGTTTGTGTCTGATTTTACATGAACTTATCATTGATAGATAGATCTGTTTTCAAGCTAATATCAATAGAGTAGGAAGTGGTCGTACTTTGTTTGTCTACAGGGCTCATCGAGGAGTGAAAGATTGGAGCTCAACTCGGATCATGTAGAGACAAACGTCGATAAAGAGGTACTTATGTTCTCCTTCCTCATCATGCATTAGTTTGTATAGATTTGAAAGGAAGTCAGTGTCCATGTTAAGCACTTTCTGTCTTAGAGTTAAGGGTATAGCTCTTTGAGGCAATCTACCTGTCCGCAGGGGGATTTTCCTACAACAATCCTACTATCTCTGCTTCACTTGGGTGCTCCATCTTCGACCAACTTGTTGAAGTCCCAAAAATGGTCAAACATGACCAAGGTTCTCCAAAACTTGGTCGAGGGCCAACAAGTCCTTCAAAATAAGATGAATCTAAGGTGTAATAGGATATGAAAACATATCTCTCTCCCTCTTCCATACCTTCTTTGAATCCCTATGAAGGCCAAATCCATGCTCTAGAGTTTTTTTTGGATGCATTTGGTATCAATTCATTGAGCCTACATGTTGTTTGTTGATCTATCTTCTAGTTTTCACTATGGGTGATTCTTCTGGCCATGCAGGAATTTGGTGTTTGTTGTTGCCTCTTCTCCATGGGTGGGATTTCTCTCTGAGATGTGAAATATTTTCCCTTTTTTCCTCCTCGGTCAAAGGCTCAAAATGAAATGGTGTGAAATGATCTAAGAAATGCAGATTCATCCAAAGGGAAGAATCCATCCCCAATCTAGACTTGGGGTCCTCTATGGCAAGAAAAAATGACATCATCTAATGGACAAAGGTTTAGTATGTAAGTTTACATGCCTCTAGCCCAGTCGTAAAACTATCCTTGAATGGATATCCAAGAATTGGGATGAACAAAATCTTTTTGCTGTGTTTTATTGTGGAAAAGGTTTTTATGTATTTATATTTTAAAACAAAGAAGAACATGACCTAATATTCAAATTTTGTCTCTACTTCATAGGCTCCAAGGGATTGTTTCTTTCCCACTGGAATCTTGGCTTTAACCCAAATATGGAAATTTCTTCTGCTCATGTATGGATCATAATGATGCACCTTCCCCTTGTTTTCTAGGGAAAAGACAATTTCAAAACCATTGGAGATAACCTAGGACGTTATTTAACTCATGTTGAGATTAAAGGTAATATTTACACATGTGCCAAAATATGTGTGGAAATGAACTTTGAAAAGGGTCTACCATAGGAAATTAAAATTAATATGGAGGAATGGAGTCATATTTGGGCCCTTGATTATGAACATGTTCCTTTCAAACACAAATGTTTTCATGAGTAAGGTAATTTTTCCAAAAGTTGTCCTAAAGAAAACAAAACGCAACCATATTCTAAGTTAACTCCATTTCCTCATAATAATGGAGAGCAAGTTTCATTCCAACACATTTTAAGGAAATGCAAGAAACAACAACCTAGGGGGATGGATCTTGTCAAGAGCCCTCAAGAATGCCCATCTAATCCCTCTAGCAATATATTTGAAGCTCAAGAAAATCAGGATGAAGAAAAATAAACTTAGGATGAATAAAGAGAGGGAATGATCAATAAAGACTCTTAGTGGATCAACTCAGAGAAAAAATCTAGGCCACCAAAAAAAGAACAAAATAAAATAGAAAATACAACTTGAAATATTGGAGATGAGACCTCTATTGGGGTTTGTGAAACTTCACGTGAGAAGGAAAAAAAACTAGAAATTTTGGTATCAACCTTATCTAACAAGGAAAGAACTTCATTTCTGGTAGCTACCCATGGAAAAGATCCATCTTCAGACAGGGACAATATCGAAGAAGAAAGGGGGGGAGAAGAGGCCTATAAATATCCTTCCTTTTCTTAAGTTATAAGGAAGAATTCACTCCCTTCTCTTCCTTTAACAATAAGAAGAAAATAAAATAAATAACATAGATAAAAATAAGTTGAATCAATAATTTTATGGGCTATTTACCCTGGATTCCCTTATATATAATGAGGGGAAAGTACTTTGCAATAGTTTAACATGTTTCAATTTTTCATTATCTTATGTAAAACAATTGTATGAATCTTTTATTGAAAACAAAAAGAAGTTTAAGTTTTGGAAAGTCTATGGTTGGTATTTTAAAATCCAAAATGGATTTTTTTCTTCATTATGATCAATGTATTAGTGGAAAAATGATTAATCTGAAGAATGTACTCTATTGCTAGCCTCAACGTGATTTTTTTTTACTTTATTTATTTAATACAAATTATGTTTCGATTAAAAACATATTGAGGATGTGATAATCCTCACTACCTAACAAAATAAAAACATTTTCTCCCATTAGCCTATACAAGTACTCTGACCAACTCCTCTTAGGAAACATCTGCCCCCACATGTGCATACGCACAATAGCTATCAACATAGGAGAGTAGTGGTCAAATGTTAGTTAATTCACTAAAACCATCCACAAATAATGTGAATAACTTTGAAGCAAAGGGGAAGATATGTCCCTCCTCCAACACACCACAAAAATGATCCAATGCAATACAAAATTGTTGTAAAATAAGAGTAGACCACTTGATTAGTCCAGGTCTGTGAAATAGAGTATCAACATAGTACATCATAGGGAAACTAATGCATTGGTTATCAATGGTATGGTGTGTTAGTTACTTGAGGATAAACAAAAAACTCTTAACCTCCTCCAATCCAAACAAATGCAATATCATAAACTCCCTTGTAACCTATAAGTCACCTGGGTTAGTAATGTGTGCATTGGAACATATGCCAACTGAATCTCTCTTACAACACTAGGTAGAAAATCGAGGAAATGGGAAAATACCCCCTCCACCCAAATATCCCATTGATGAAAGAAAAATATTCCTTTATGGGTTGGTACTATATATTGGGACCAACCCTTAAGGATTTCCTACCATGACTCCAATGATAGATCAAGTGCACCAATAAGTCTATGTTCCCCTTGAGGGAGTTAACCTCTTCCTAAAACTTGAGGAGGATAAAGTCCTTCAAAATAAGATGAATCTAAGGTGTAATAGGATATGAAAACATATCTCTCTCCCTCTTCCATACCTTCCATATATGTAAAAAGTTATATGGGTAAATCTATTGTTGTTGTGGTTGTCCTTGATTCACATACAAATATCATTAGGCATTATGTCTATAAAATAAACAATTTATACTAAATTACCATTTGTAATATTCATTCAATTTTGAACTTAAGTTTTATTTCATAAAACATCTGTAAAACTAATTGGTGTTCCCATTTTAAATAAATGCACTATCATTAGTGCATTACAATTTTATAATTGCACTAGTAATTGTGGTCTTGCTAAATCATTCATGCACTAAATAGTCTGACAAGTATTAAAATTATTATCAGAATTCATGTGATACAATAAACCAATAATGGTGCTCTTACTAAGTAAATAACTCATGAACTAATTCGACAAGTTTTAAAAATATTATTAGAATTTGTGCTATATAAATACTGGTGAACTCTATTTATGTCAATGCATAGTCTTTGGTGTGCCATAAAAATTTCCAACACAATGAACACTACAATGTGACACAATTGATAAAGTGCACCTTTTTGGTGCACACATTTATTCATATGCACACCATCATTGCTCAGTGTAGTTACCGAGGATATGCAATGCACCTATTATTAATGGGAGCACCATTCCTGATTCATCCATACATTCATTAGCACATCAAAGAGAGCAGAAAATTAACATGTGTCACATATATAACTTTCTAGTGCACTTGAAATGATTTGGAACACTGCCGATTGGTGTGGAAATTATAGGCACCAATAGTTGATGTAGTCTAAGGGTTGCTGACAAAATTTTCAAAAAAATGGAAAAAAGAATGAAAGGTCAATTTTATATTTTAAATCGACGAAAATGTAAATTACAAGAAAAAAATAAATTTACCTTGTCTCTATTCATCGAGGAGGCATGGTTTCCATGTATAATCTGGTATGGTTTGTAAAATTCCAAAGTGAAGACAAATTTTCCATAGAAGAGAAGGAATGGACAAATCTAGTAATTTGGAAGAACTGAACAATGGGGCATTGATAGGGGATAGGAAACACAAATGCTTATATGGGTATGAAAAATTCAATGAAAGTTGAAATGGAAATTAGTTAATTTTTTTTAAACCCTACTACGATGCACCTTGTATCTCAATGCACCAATGCATGTATAGATATTGGGTCTGCTGCCTTTGCTGCCTTTTTTTTTTTATAAAATATTTTAACCTATCTTGGTGCATGTTGTAGGGTTACACATTGGTGTGATTAAATATGTTTGGTGCACTTATAATAATTATTTTGAAAAAATATATATCTAGCATCATGTGCATGGTATTGTATGCACTGGTGCATCTATATGTTATGTAATAACATATGCCTATTTTTTTAGATTGTTTTTAATGATATTTGATTTTTTTATTTGAAACTAAAACTGATGCACCTTGTAAGAGAACACATCAATGTGTATCAGTTATTAATATGCATCAATTCTTATATATATATTTTTACGCACTGTGTGGTGTTTCAAAAAATTCAAGTGTGAAATCAGTGTGTGTGATATTAAAGCACATCGGTCAACCATAATGGTTTAGGTGCACTAACATAAAAACATTTGCTAAAACCTCCACTTTCCCACCACTATTAGAACCTTTTGCTAATTGGTGTTTTTCTTGTAGTGGGTGGTACACGATGTTGGGTACATGTTTTAGTGGATACTTATGGTTTCTCACTCATTCACTACAATTTTAGGGGTTGCAAGCACCTTATCCCTTTGGGTTTGGTAGGATTTGAAGCCTATTTGAATGTTGTTCACAAACATATTGTTAAAAAGTGGTGGGGATGTTTCAGAGGAAAGGTAGAGTAGTAAAAATTAAGGAAGTTTGTTAGAATTGATCTATTTTGATTTTGGGATTCTTCTCTTTGCGCTATATTTTTCAAAGTAGTCAGATGAAGATGCAAACTTTTCTCCATTTTTCCTCTTAATATTTTTTTTACAACAATAAAATATATTTTTCTCTTCCATTTTCTGCTTTCAATTTTCCCTACAAGTTGAATTAATATCTTTAAAGATTTCTACAAATCTATATGATAATCAAAATTCCTACTTACATTAGATTTATTAATTAGAGGATAAGATGTTCCCTCTAGGTTTCTCATAGTGTAGATATTGTTAAGAATGACAATGAAAAAATAACGTATTAAAAGCTTTTGGAAAATATCGAAAAAAAGATGTCAGTGTTGCACATAGAGTGATACAAACAACAATTGTTTCATCTAGTAATATAAAATATTGTTTGGCACAACACATGGAAAAAATGATGGGAACCTCAAGAAAAAGCTTTGTACAAACATATAAAATTTCAATTGTAAATAGATGCAAATGATGAACTTGCTTGTTGGACAATTATTTCTAGACAACCCTACAAATATAGACTTGTAGAAAATGTTAAAGAATTAGACCGTAATTTTTGGTTGACAGAATCTCGTGTTTCACCACATACAAGGGATGTGTTACGATGAACAATAGAAAAAAAACAATATGAAGAACATCCAAAACATATATTTCCAATGAAACAAATAGAATTGTTCAATAAGTTCAAAGAAGAGCACAAAGAAGTTAAAATTTCCATCAATACATTTGTACAACAAAAACCATGGTTTTTTAGAACCATCACTGTCCCTGACACTTTTCTTGATTTTGTTAAAAAATTGTGGCCAAGTTCACCTCGTTCCACATTTTGTGGTTTTATATCTGAAATTCTATGTGAAAGAGAAGGCGATGAATTATTTTACCAAAACAAATGTGTTGGTGGAAAGAAATGTGATCATTGTGGAAATCTAAGTTTGTTTCACTCAAAGTATCCTATTGATATGAATGATCAATCATTTTCTAATATAACAACCAATTGGAAGAGATATGAATATATCAGCAATGTGGCTCCACATTCTTCAAATTTTATTTCCAAAAGCATTGATTTGAAAGTAGATAAAATTCGTGTGATAGATTTTTTGAAGAATTTTGAGGAAGAAATTTATAAATAAACCAAGAATTCACATAGATCTCGATGACAATACTTACAATCCAAACAGTCCCGTGAAGTGTTTCCACCAAGGACAATTTTGTTTGTAGTTGATTTTGTAGAGAATTACACATTCACTGCACAAACAAATACAGAGTGAATATTATCATTATGATCAAGTCACTATATTTGTCCACATTCTATATAGACATGAATAAACAATATAAACCTTTTATCATAGAACATAATTGTCATGTTTCACTATCATAAAAAATATAAGAAAAATCAAAGATCAAACAATAAATTGATATTTTGAGTTTCATATATATATATATATATATATATATATATATATATATATATATATATAATGTTCAATTTCACATAGTTACGCAACGAAATACATAGGTTCTAGTTCCACATGCATTTTAGGCTAATAATGAAAACTAAGAGGCAATTAACATTTAACTCCAAATGTTTTTACTCTAAGCCATCATTAAGATAGATCTCTTCATACCTTCAAAAGAAAACATTTCTCAAATTTAAAATTTAAAAATTTAAATAAAATATATCTACAACTTTAAAATAAAATGTACACATACCATTTTTGATAAATAAAACAAATTGTGATTAAAAAAAATTGACATGTACCAAAAGTGTTAAGTTTCATCTTTCAACATCCATGTTCTCCTTTTCCACCAAATAATGTAAACATCTATAACAATTAAAAGAAAAACCAATAACACATATTAACATATATAGTTTATTAGCAAATATTTTAAAGATATTTAACTTTATTAAATAAGAAATGAGAAAGAATAACATATCCAACCAAAGTTCCACAGATCTAAGATTATTGAACTTTTTTTATTATACTTTTTTGGCATTTTTTTAAAACCGAACTTACATCAGGAAATTCCAAAACTTCCAAAATAGTTACTCTCCATATTAAGCCATTCTTTTCATAAATATTTAATTTTTTTTTATCACCAAATGCTCTTTCAACATTGCCTACATGATCTAAACAAAGTAGGATCATATCTAGCAAATTTTTAAAGAGAAACATTGTGTGCTTGGTAACCAATTTTAGTTTTCAGAGTTAGATAATACCCTAAAAATAAATTCACTTGTGTATGCAGAAAGTTCACAAATCTCTATATTAAGCCATTCTTCTAGGAAAATACTTATCTCCTCTTCTGCAATAGAAGATATGTTCTCATATAATCAAATTCTCTTTCAAATTAAAGGACTCACAAATCTCTATATTAAGCCATTCTTCCAAGAAAATACTTATAGATATGAAAGTTCACAAATCTCCATATTAAAAGCCATTATTCCAAGAAAATAGGTATCTCCTCTTTCTACGGTGGAATATATGTTCTCATATAATATTTCATATACATGAAGAAAACACATATATATGAAATTTCACAAATCTCCATATTAAAATCCATTCTTCCAAGAAAATACTTATCTCCTCTTTCTACGGTGGAATAGATGTTCTCATATAATTTTTCATGTACACGCAAAAAACACAAATCTGCACATATATTAAGTAATTCTTTGAAAACCATTTAAATCTTTCATCTGTATACATGGGATGTATTCATATTACATATAATCAAATGATCTTTGAAATATTCCTTCATCATGATCTAAATATAAGTGAGATCATGAAAGTACATAAGTTATTTTTAAATCTACAAATGTTGGTTTTTGTGGTTAGTAAGCGATCAGTTAAGAGTTTGAAAATACCCCAAGAAGGAATTCACTTCGTTGTATGCAGAAAACACAAATCTCCATATTACGCCATTCTTGGACAAGAAGGAAAGGAATGCAATCGAAGAAAATTTAGAAACTTCCCCTTTTCTGATGTGGGATAGACTCTATTCTCAAATAATCAATTCCTCGAGTTCAAAATTAGGTATGCATCATGATATAAATATAAATAAGATTGAATTTACCATTTTATATGGCAATAAACTTATATGGGAGTTCTATATATTTTAAAATGATTGATCGAAGCATTGAAAAGTTATATAGACACCGGTTGAGTAACCCTTGTATGAATAGGAAAGGATAATTAAAGAGTTGATCATACAAAAATTTGAAAAAAGTAAAAAAAAATAAGCATATTCAACACAAATAAGCTTGAACACTTATATATAAAGGCCCAGTATAAAAAAGAACTAAAATTCACTAATTTGCAATGTACATACATTTAAGGATCATCATGAATAGACACATTCTTCTCAGGTATGGATGCATCCTCCTCAATCCCAATATCCCTCACTCTCTTCTCCACATTCTCTTCAAGCACACTCTCAAGCACTCTCTTCTCCACATTTCCCTATAACACATTTCAAATTTGTACATTTGAAAATTAAATTTAAATGATTTTAACACATTAAATTGTAGTTTTAAATTTTGAAACATGTAATACATGTGATGTGCCAACCTGAATATCATCAACCACATAAGAGGATGGTATTCTTATGGTCAGTTGAGTCAGGGGATTACCCACCATACCCTCAGATTCAATAAATTATAAATTGTTTAAGACAATTTTATTTTAATAAATTAATAATTTAAATGACATTGAAAATTTCATATATAACTAAATTTGTTTTCAACAAGAAATGATACTTGTGAACTCCCGCCCTCTTCAAACTCTCCCAATGAGAATTGGGACAAGCCTACCCAATTAGTGGGAGACGGAATAAAAATCTGTGAACAACATAACTAAGAATTAAACATTGTTCAATGTGTTCACATTAGTACAAAAACATAAATTTCATGTATGTTGATTATTCATACAAGTTGCGAAGATTGGAAAACTAAAGTGCTCATATGGGGATATTTGAAAAAACACACCTGATTCGACCCATCCAAATTTAAACTCATTGAATCAAGTCTTGCATTTACTGGAGATTCATTTAACGTATGACAAAACTACAATTAATGATGATAAAAACTCAATTCCTTCTAAACATACATTTATATGTATTTATATCTAGAACTACAAGAAAACTATCCTCGAATGCATGAAAACTTTACTAACTATAACACATATCAATCCAATGTTTGGTTCATCATTTTGAATTAACACCTTCCAACCATTACAATTTTTTTTTCATACTCCTGTATATATTCTATGGACATGGAATCTATCTTCTCATTTGTTCTGTAAACAAAATTGGCTCGAGAATTGGCTTAAGCTCTCTGATGGTTCAAACCAACATCAACACCATAAACAATTGATCCTAAATTTTCTCTGATTTCATTCCTAGCCTCCTTGCCAACCTATGATGTAGCTCGCATCTCTGAATGTGAGGCAAATTCTCCCATTGGACGAAATACTAAAGGATGTGGAGGCCTCTGCAATGATGCATTCTATATGTCCATTTCTAATCATATGTTTTCACTTTACTAGCACCATAATAATTGGACGATAGGATAGTATAATCATGATGCATGCCCATGAAAACATATTCGTAAAAGAGTCTAGAAAAGTAATGTGGAACCTCATAATTCCACAAAAAATTCCCATATGTTGCCATAAAACTATTATAAACATGTCCTACTATGTTGGGGTGCTTAAAATATTGCACCTTCAACATATTTCTCTTTCACCCCTCTTTGAATATGAACATAGAAATTGCATTTTCTTTTGAAACTCTAATTTTTACTACTTCCCATTTATCAGGGCCCATCACCTCCGACTTTTGTCTCCTCATCAAATTGATAAAACTACCAGTCATTGGCCCCATCTTTTGATATGCATCCATAAAGTTTTGCAATGAATGAAAAACAATCTCCAAGCTTTGGTTACTCTCTCGAGGGAGATTTAAGCACCGCAAATCATTTTGTAGCCTGCTTTTAACACTTGACCATCGTTCGAGGGTCATTTATTTAGTATACCCTTTCCAAGGAATCTCATCACCAACATCTGAGGAAAGTAATATTTTGTTTCTTGATAATGCCCCCTGAATCCACTTTCACCCTCTTCACCAACATTGAAATATTCACGATAACCACTCTCTTGCATTATCTTCTCTCACATTACACTCATCCTCTACACATACACATTTGAAACTAATTATAACATTTAACAGAAACAAAAAAACATAAAAAAAATTAAAAATACACACACACACATACACACACATATATAACATAAACATAAATATAGAAAAATACAAAAGAAAAAATAAAATTACCAAACATATTTTCTTGTCATGATGTATTCCCTACATTCTCTGGTGTTGGAGTATTAATGTGAAACCCATATAAGAAAGTTGTATCCATATCACTATTTTGAGCACATTGTCTAGATGATCTATTCACAAATTCATTTGATAATCTCCTCATCTGACTAGATTTCCTTTGGTCACTATTTCCCCTCCCATCTTCCCTTCCCTGCTGAGATATGGGTCTCTGACATACTCAGTTTCACATTCAAAGAAGGTGTTCCTCTTCCTCCTTCATTGGATAGTGTAGAGCGCTTGCGATGCATTTTTGCAGACTCTTGTCTCGACATCTTGCCTCGATATATATCTTTTGAAAATCCATGAATGTGAAAGTTCATAAGTTATAGAAACATAAAGTGGAAATATAATTTATAAAACAACTTGAAGGAATTTAATCATTTATAACAACTTCAAAGCATCAAAGACATATATTGAAAAAACTAACAACTATATTTTTTACAATGATGTTATATGTAATGAACATGAAAATATTTAAATATAAAAAAAAGGTAACATGTAGAAGATAATCTATATTTATGTGTAAATTGTAGAAGGTAATTTATAAGATAATCTATGTGTAACATGCTAAAAATTAAAGGAAAAAAATATAGCTACCTAAAACATAAATATTTATTTTAATTTCTAAACATTAGATACATGTATGTTATAATCAACAAGACATTAAAACTTCTTATCCATAATCTGTTGGCATAAAAACAATAAGTGACAGAACATTTACTTAGTTGAAACAAGAAACAATATTACTTGATACGCTACTATTATCCTCTTAGATATATGCTCAAAAAAATATTTAAGGGATCAATAATCAAACATTGAGGGAAGATATCATCATGAACCTTAGAACAAATTTCCAAGAAGAAATTTTAGGGTAAAATATCAAAAGACTAACCAACATGTCGATCATCAAGTAAAAGGGTTGAAACAAGACACCACTGTCTAGTCTAGAGGCTAAAAACAACCTTAATAAATTATATCCAAAAAATATAGAACTGCTACAATAATAGACAAAAGTATTAACAGTTCTAGGGTTTCCCTATCAAACCCCATTCGGGGTACTAAGAGCTGCAAGGTAAGGAAACATACATAGGTGGCACCAGCAATATAAGAGGACATCGAAAACATACACAGGGTGTAATCAGTAAGGAGATGAGGAAGGAGGCACCAACAAGGATAAGAGGAGGATGACACCAACAAGGAGAACCAAAAACCCCAAAAAACAACCAATAAGAGACCTACATGAGGATGGAAAATAAACTTAGGGGTTAGCGACAACAAGAGGTTAGAGAGGTAAGCCCGGAATGGCTTAATACACCAAGAATAATTGTCCTAGAGGGGTCATAACAACTCAACAATATGAACAAGAAGGAGCCCCACAAAGGGGAACATTCTTTCCCTAACCAATGCAAGAACTAAAAAAAAAACTTATGAGACACAACTAGATGGTTGGTCGAGTAGACAAGGAAAAGAATAATATGACCCATCTTATCCCCCCCGATTATGGGTGGAAAAACACATAATATCATTCCCCCATACCCTTGGCGCAATTCGGCAGCTCAGTTGTTGTGATGGTGTGGGATTGTCGAAACTTTCATCTTGCATTCCATACCCACAAAAAAACTTAGATCAAAACTTGTCTTAGAAGAGGGTGTGTGTGTAAAGAGAGAGGACATATCTCTTTTATAGTTTTGGTAGGCAGGTTAGGGTTAGCATATTATTCCTAACTTTAGGGTTAGGTTTAAACCCTAATAATTAAATTATTTAAACAAATAATATTTTATAACATATAATATAATTTTTCAATCATAAAAGTCCACAAGAAAAAAACAAGTCAAGGAGAGAGGATCCAATGTCAAGGAGGCTAGATTTATTTAGGAAGAAGAAAATAACCAAACAAAAAACCCATACAACAATTAAGGGGGGACGTAACTCAAGAAAGGGGGGTTTCAAGAATAAGTCAACAAGGCAAGTTCTTCTTTAATGACAGAATGCCCACATGAGTCTCATGATATAACTTATAAGTTTTTATCATCCCAACATGCGAGGAAGATTAATGATGTGATCATGCCCTTGTTATTAACTTCTCCTAGGTCTCATGGACCATCCCGAGACAGAAGAGGGTCACACATTATCTCGACTTGGTACTTAACCAAGAAAAAAAATAAAATAAGAAGATGTAAATATCCAATGGGTTACCCTCTCTTTTATATGACCCTAAATAGAACTCATTTTTACATAGATTCTTTAAGGAGAAACGGAACTAAGTGGATTGGACTCAAATTTCATTTTCCACTAGTTTTAAAGTTAAATTAATTTAAAATCAACGGTTTGGATTTACCTTCAACCTAAAGAAAAACAACCAACAACAACCAATGGCCCTTGTGTTAATCGTAATGACTCTTACTTGTATAAGTAATAAGGTTGATTAAAATTATAACCTTATCCATATTAACCAAGCATGTGTTACTTACTCTATTACACTTACTTAACAAGACTAAATTACTCATCCATATTAAAAAAGAAAAATATAGCTAAATAAATAATGTGAAAACTTATTAAACATCATGAGTTTCATATTGATTTTTTTAACCATCATAATAATTTTTATATTGTAAAATGATTTGAATATTAAATGAAAAATATTGACAAGTAAATAACTGCACTCTTTTTTACACTAAATTAAAGAGAATGACGCCTAAATAATGTGAAAACTTAATACATAACATGAGTTTTATATTTTAAAATGATCTAATCAATAAATAGTTCTTACGAGTTTGTCCATGTACATGGACAGGGCCATATCCACCCTAACCCCATACATGAACATGCCTGAATTCGGCCCTGTCCATGTACAGGGACATGCCCGAATTAACTAAATAACTCCTTGTATATGGATAGGGCCAAATTAACTAAATAACTCTTCTCATTTTCATATTAAAAAAAAAAAACTATAGCTAAATAAATAATGTGAAAAATTATTAAACATCATGAGTTTCAAATTGATTTTTTTTAACCATCATAATAAATTTTATATTGTAAAATGATTTGTATATTAAATGAAAATGAATGACACTTAAATAACTTCACTCTTTTTTACACTAAATTAAAGAGAATGATGCCTAAATAATGTGAAAACATAATAGATAACATTAGTTTTATATTTTAAAATGATCTAAATAATAAATAGTTCTTATGGTCATGTCTGTGTACATAGACAGGGACAATTTGACCATGTCCAATACAGGGACATGCTCGAATTCATCCTTTTTTGTGTACATGGACATGCCCGAATTCATCCATGTCCATGTATGATATGAACATAATATATAATAATAAATATAAATAAATTATAATAGTTAATGAATAATTAATGAAGAGAAACCATCCCAATGAAAGGTCACATCTATTCATGGAAGGGCTCCTTTGCGTGGGTATATAAGGCCACCATCCTCATTGTATCTCATCATATCATATTCATATACACTATTTAATATATTATTCTTTATGGAGTATAACCTGGTGTCTTACCTACTTGCATATTTACCTGGTGAACCGACTTGGTTCACCACAATCGTATCAGAGCTTTGTCTCAATCCAAATTTTGGCCACAAATAGATTTTATATAAAATCAGGTCTTTGACCTCATATTGGCCATTGGCCATTTATAAATCAAATATTCTACACATTTCAGCGAAAGTAAAAAAGTTATTATGCACAAAAAAATAGGACAAAAAAAAAAGAAAAAAAAAAAAAAAGGTTTTTCTTAAGGGGCACGTGCAGAAGTATAAGTGCACATCAAGAAGTTTTAAATAAATATTCCAGATTTGGCATTAATTAAGTTAATTGTCATTTAAAAAGTGAGAAAAAGTAATTTAAAAGAAAAAGTTTCAAAGAAGAGGAAAAGTGAATATTTTATTTTACCTTTGGAAATTTACCATCCCATGGTTTTGGAAAACCATTGGCCCATGGTATTTCATACCATATATAATATATATATGTGTGTGTGTGTGTTTTCCTCTAAATAAGTATTTCACAAAACTTAGGGTCAGGTTTGTTGAGCCCTAACCACGTCAAGAGTATAAAAGGGATTTATAAGGTACTTTTTATAATGTATAAAAAGGATTATAAAAAATGGAGTGAAAAGATATATAAGAAGGAAGGTGATCCGGATTATTTTCGGCACGAAATGAGAGCGGAGATATAATAAAGAAATGCACAGAGATATTGCAGATATTCAATAATATAACAGAAATGTATCAGAGATGCAACC
>JZKD02S2182111.1:296079-308083 GCA_000966675.3 Picea glauca
TTGGGCCCTCAAAATAGCCCCGGAAGTTAAAACCTGCTAAAAATAGTAAATTGTCAAAATGGCCAGAAAACTGTTTTGAGCGATTTGGAAAAGGTGGGTGGCCCCCGATATCCACTTGGATCAGAAGGAGTATAACTAAAAGAGTTATTTTGAAAAGTGTGAAGGTAATATTAAATTATTTTTCATTAATTACAAAAGAAAAAAAATAAGAAGAAGAGATTAAGTGAATATTAAATTACTTTTGGTAAAGTATAAAGAAAATATTCAAAGTTTTTAAACTCTCTCTCTATATAAAGAAGAACTACGAAGGATTGTTTTCTTAAAAGAATATAAATGAATATTAGATGAAGATATCTATTAATTCAAGAAGCTTAAGTCTTATTATTATTAAAGGGATATTATAATAATTATAAGGTCAATTCAAATTAAAAAATGGATTTTAGGGAAGGAATATTTTCTGGTAAAAATCATCTAAGTAGATGCATCAGATTATTAACATTTAGAGGAAATATTCAAGAAAAAGAATTTAGCATCCGCATTTTCCTAGATAAGAAGAAAATTCACATTAGTATGGATTTGGCGAATCAATTAATAATTCCAAGACAAATGTAATCAAAACAACATACTTTCTTTTTTGCAATAAATATGACATCAAGGATTTACCATTGACACTCAAAGATTATAAACTCATATCAAACTTTGAGGTTACAACTGTATATGAAAATAGGCTGATATAATCCTTGGCTTGACTTCGTTAGAGATGTTGGGTAGCTTAATATTAAACCTTGAGAAATTGTTTTTAATGTTTTCCTACAAAAAAAAAAAAAAATTACATGACGTCTCAGTAAAGTCAGATTCAATATATACGTTAAAATATCTTGATTAGATCTCCAAAATACTATTGTCATAAAAACAATAGTCAATACTTGAGATCCAAAGAGAATGTGACAAAATCATCATAGACAAGGACACATAAATTTGTCGCCTAAAATCTCATAATCAAAGTTTACTCAACCAAATTAAGAAGATAAAGAGTGATAAGAAGACGATACAAGACATGTTAGAACAACTTATCAATAAGGAATCATTGGTAGATAAAGAGACAATGACTAAACCTTTGGAACTACATAAGTCTTCAAATGGAAAACACCTGATGGTAGATAAAGAAATTAATACATACCCAGTCAACCTTACATCTCAAAGGGATTCAATTGATGTAAAGAGGTATTCACATGATGAAGTAGAAACAAGCCAGGGCTAGGAAGAAGACACAATTCCAAGTTTTAATCAAGAAGAAGCTACAAGTACACGAAGTAAATATAAGGTTGCAAGGATGCCTTATAGACATCCTAATCACAAAAACCAATACTTCAACCAATCAATGTATCCATAGAAACAAATGAAAAATATGTCAAAAATTATTACCTCCATTACAAATGATACTCAAGGTAGAAGTTATCATGGGAGTGAAAATACATCAAATTGTCTACAAGAACCCCATAAAATCCCCATTTTGTAGAAGATTGATTTAAGGTGGACAGACTCCCTCACAATTCGATGATTCTATGAAACGCTTAGAAGATCCTATTGTTTCAAGTCCTCAATGGTAACTAATTTAAGAATAAATAATAAGGGGAAAATATTACAAGCCATAGCAAGAGATAAGTCTTCCATAAGTATGCTTTATGGAAAAGCATTTTTAAGGGGAAGGAAATGTTATGAACATAATATATAATAATAAATATAAATACATTATAATAGTTAATGAATAATTAATGAAGAGACATCTTCCCAATGAAAAGTCATGTCTCTTCATGGAAGGGTACCTTTGCGTGGGTATATAAGGCCCTCATTCTTATTTTATCTCATCACCACATATTCATATACATTGTTTAATATATTATCCTTTATGGATTATAACATGTTGTCTTACCTACATTGGATATTTACTTGGTGAACCGGCTTGGTTCACCATAATGTACATGGACAGGCCCGAATTGGCCTATCCATAAGTATAAATACGTAAGAATAGGCCTAAGCCTTTATATAACCCAAGGAACAAACCTAAATCATATTCCCAAGCCTCACATAATACTTCCTTGCATAAGATGAGAATAATTCTTTGAACAAATTTATAATATAAAAATACACATCTTTACTCAAATCCATTTTTTAATATGGAATAAAGAATCATTGATCCATTATGTTATTTGAAGTAAAAATTACACCATTGAAAATTGGCAATATGTCCTACATATTTTTAATAGATCTGGATATTGGCTTCTTGTTTTGCATTTTAGTTTGTATTTGTTTAAAAAAACATCTATTTTTTCATGTTTCCCAACTAAAGAGACACCATCGTTTTAGAGCACTCATCAACAAAAACAGTCAGAACATCAAATAGTTTTTCTCCAACTTGAAGATACAAACTGAACAATAAAAACATAAACACCATGACACCTCTGTAATATATATGATTAGATTAGTGTGATATTATAGGCCCATATAGAAGGATTTGTAGTTCTTACAAGCCTGCCCTTGTACATGGACAGGGCGAATTCGACCCTGTCGACGTACAAGGACAGGCCCGAATTTGGCCCTGTCCATGTACATGGAAAGGCTCGAATTGGCCTATCCATAAGTATAAATACTTAAGAATAGGAATAAGCCTTTAAATAACCCAAGGAACAAACCTAAATCATATTCCGAAGTCTCACATAATACTTCCTTGCATAAAATGAGAATAATTATTTGAACAAATTTATAATATAAAAATACACAACTTTACTCAAATCCATTTTTTAATATGAAATAAAGAATCATTGATCCATTATGTTATTTGAAGTAAACATTACACCATTGAAAATTGACAATATGACCTTCTGCTTAATTTTAATAGCTCTGGATATTGGCTGCCTGTTTTTCGTTTTAGTTTGTATTTGTTTAAAAAAACATCTATTGTTTCATGTTTCCCAACTAAAGAGACAATATCGTTTTAGAGAACTCATCAACAACACTAGTCATAACATCAAATATTTATTTTCCAACTTGAAGATACGAACTGAACAATGTCAGCAACAACACCATGACACCTATGTAATATATATGATTATATTAGTGTGATATTATAGGCCCACTTAGAAGGATTGGTAGTTCTTACAAACATGTCCCTATACATGGACAGAGCCGAATTTGGCCTTGTCCACCTCCTAAAGCATAAAACATCTAAATAAATGAAATTTACATCCACCTCCTAAAACATAAAACATACAAATAAATGAAATTTAAATTAATGTAGGAATTGGTTAAAAATTACCTAGAACCTGAATCAACAAGAAGCAACAAGCAGCAACAAAAACCAACAACAAAAAGAAAAAACAACCAACGACAACCAATGCCAACAAAAACCAACAAAAACCACCGTCAGCAACAACCACTGCTAGCAACAACCAACAACAACCACCAACCAACACCAACCAACGGTTCGAAAAATTATGAAATGAACGATGTGCGGGGGATATATAAAATGGTTTTCTACTGAAAGGTTTTTTTGGACGAAAACCTTTTTCATCCAAAAGAATCTTTCGGTCGAAACTACGTTATCGGATGAAAAAAATTGCCTGGCTTCATTCAACCAAAAAGATGTTACCAGATAAAAAAAATCCTTCCGGCTAATATGGTACACAAAAATCGAGCTCATTGTCACGATACCGTTTGATTTGATATCTAAAGGTTCAGCCAAAAAGACTTGTCTTTTGGCTGAAAAAAATAGTAGTTTGGCTGAAAAAAGGTCACTAGGAATTTTGGAGACTCGATTCTCACAATGTAAATTTTCAGACCCCACCCAGTTTTAAGTCTCACGAAGACAAATCATAGTTTAATGCCCAAAAACCTAGTTTTATAACAACAACAATTTTGCAGCATATAAACAATTCTCAGAAATGAAACATGAGGATTTTGAACAACATTAAATGCAGAAATCAATAATTCTATCAACAACACACTAACTCAGAAATTATAGACACGTATATTTTTGGTCTAACATTGACCCTGGAAAAACTGACAAGGGGAAAACCAGTGAGAGAGGGGTTTTTTGTTATTTTCAGAGCTCAGAGAAATTCTTTTGTTATAACATAAATATTCACAACATAAATTCACACAAACTTATCTCAGAAGATGAGCCAAATATCATGTTGAATAGTCCCCAATTATTCTCCTCGATTTATGTGTAAGAAATACATACCACAATATGACTATCACAACATTTACTGATGTACATATTTTTTTATAAACTCGTGCCACAAATTATGGGTTTGTTGTATGAAATTTCCAACATTAAATGTGCCTCGATTTATGTGCCAAATCGCATCAAAATGCGTGCACATCCTCTGTTGTATGAAATGTATTCTTTCTCTATTGTAAGACCCCTCTAAAATTCGTACTATATGACCCTTTGTTGGTTGTACCCTTTGCCTCAATTTTTTTGTTGTACCTTTACCTTGGAATGCATGCCATTGCTCGGTAAACTTCCTCTCTTCTCCTGCTTGACTTCTCTCCTCTTTATCTCCAAAACTCATAAAGAATAATGCAATGGGGGGTGACTCCTTACCCTAACCGAATCAATGAGCGAAGTTTAAGGGTTTCTAAATCCAATGGTAAAGATTTAATTAGATGAGTGGTTGAGATGTAATATCTATTCACTCACCCCCTTCACTTAAGTCATAAAGTCATTTTTAATTCATATCACATGACTTAAATGACTAGGGTCCACATTAGACATTTTCCCACCCCCTAGGTGCCTATGTGATGAGAAACACTTTCCTATGTGCCTTGTCTTCCTCCTCTCTGAAGTTGTGTCCCATGGAGGGGAATCCTCCTACTTAACCCCATCACTTGAAGACTATGAAACTGAAGTAGAATATGGAGCATAATATCTTGAAATCTGAGGATTAGTAACCTGTGATCCTGGCATATGTGGCCCTGTGTCCTGTGGACCAGTCGTCACTGAAACTGGTGGATTTGAACTTTGTGTCAATGAATTATGTTGTGGAATCACTTGAATCTGAGGTGATGACTGATCACCCTTATCTTATAAGGGACATGTGAATATGTAAGGCACCGAAAAATCCTAAATTTCCCAACCTCAGTCTTGTTCCCAAAGAAAGCCTCCTCAAGAATATTATTCCCCAATGCTTTGTGTGGACTCATGTTCTGCATATAAAATGTAGTGTAGCATGCCTCATCCCAAAGAAAGAGTGGCAACCCCTAATCATGAAACATGGCTCTCGCGGGCCCAACTATGGCCCTGTTCTTCCTCTCAGCAACCCCATTCTATTGTGGGTTGTAAGGAATATTCAACTCCCTCTTGATGCCCTCTCCTACACATAAGTCATTAAAATCCTTGGAGGTATACTCACTCCCATTATCTGTCCTCAATACTCTAATTTTCCTCCTAGTCTGGTTCTCCACAAGAGCTTTGAACTCTTGGAATCAATTGAAGACCCATCCTTTGGTCTTCATGAGGAAAATCCAAGACTTCCAAGAGATTTAATCAATAAATATGACATAGTACAAACAACCACTCAATGATACATAAGACATAGGACCACATACATCAGAATGAATCAAATCAAGTATACCTATTTCTCTATTGTCACTGCTTGGAAAAGAAGTTTTGGTGTACTTTCCGAAAGCACACCCCTTGCACAACTCTTGGTGCTTTTTATTAAACTATGGCGCTCCAGTCACAATCTCCCTCAATATCATCAGAGCCACATGAAGGAAATGGGCCATCCTCCTATGCCATAGATCACAAAGATCATTGTTGCTAGTAGTATGATACAATGGATTTGCTGGCTGAAACATGAGCTTGTATAAATTCTCATATCAATTCCCAATCACTTTTTTCGAAGTGATACTGGACCCCTTGGGAAATAGGAGCATCTTTCCATCATAGAAAAACACCTCATACCCACTCTCCTCAATAGTAGAAACTAAATTCAAGTTCTTCTTCAAGCCAAGAACATATAGGACATCTCTCAACAACATGGGAGGTTGCAACTCCCTTTGAAATGATATTGTCCCACTACCAATAGCCTTGACCACCCGACCATCTCCAAGAACTACCTCAAGATCACCAATCTGTGTAAGATCTGTCAAATTCTCACGAACACCTATACGTTTTCCTTGGAATGTGTGCCAATGCTCAACAAAATTCCTCTCTTCTCCTACTCAACTTGTCTCTCTTCTCTTTCTCTCCAAAACTCATGAAGAATAATGCAATAGGGGGTGCCTTCTTACTCTAACTGACTCAATGAGGGAAGTTGAAAGGTTTCTTAATCCATTGGTCAAGATTGAATTAGATGAGTGGTTGATAGGTAATGTCTATTCACTCACCCCCTTCACTTAAGTCATAAAGTCACTTTTAATTCATACCACATGAATTAAATGACTAGGGTCCACATTAGACATTTTCCCACCCCCAAGGCGCCTAGGTGATGATAAACACTTTCCTAGGTACTTTTAATAATTTTTAACACACAAAAGTGTTACCCACTGTTGAGGAAAAGATATGAATTTATCTTACTCAAGCATTTTTTAATATTTCTTGGATAAGGAAAGATAGTCGAGAATGTTACCCTATGTTTATAGCCTCAAAAAATGTTTCCTAATCCACAATATCAATTACAAGGGCTTAGGATGATTTTTTTAAATAAAAGATTGTTGCAAAATATAACATTTTATACAATTTTCTGAATATATCAGATTGCAAAAGTAAATAGTGGAGATCAAAAGAAAAAATACCAAGTCACATATGAACACAGATGAGACATAATAGAAATCACTTTATTTCATTCCAAGAAATCAAAATAATCATTCTCTTTACAAAATCCCTGTGGGGGACATGGGCCAAGGTCAAATTTAGATATCCCCGATGAAAACCATACAAAAGGTCTATGACAAGAAGTAAAAAATGAACTTAAAAATCTGGATCAACTTGCCACAAACTACTACCCACTTAACTCTGCACAATATCCTTTATCAGTCATGAAATTTAATTCATGAACAAACAAGTCTACACAGACTATCAAAGATAGATCAACACCTCTAAAAACAAGCGTTTGAATGATATGATTCATCTTTGAACCTTGTTGTCTACAATAGGACCCTAATATCATAAAAGAGAATTAGACCTTTAATGAATTGAAGAATGAATGAAAAATGAATTATCTCAATACAACTTGAGAGAAAACCTTAGTATGCTTTCTCCTTCTAGTATCTTCTTGTTCTTCCTTCTCATTTGGATTTTATGCATTCCAAATTAGTTGAAGTAGTTCAACTATCTCATTTAATTAAGTTAACTAAAGCTCAACTAACTTTTAGTTTAGGGGAAAAATTAATAATAATAATAATAATAATAATAATAATAATAATAATAAATGATCTTTTATTAAATAATAACTAGTAGGTGGGACCCCTTGTAACTTCCTTTAATTTATTTAACAAAAATAAACATAATTAGACAATCAATCAAAAGCATCCCTCCTTGTGGCTCCTATAATCAATTGCACAGTTTGAAATTTAGATATCAATGATATTTCAAATTATATCCAAACATATAATATCCAAAATATCCAAAAATAGTTATTTGTCCAAAACCTCCAGCTGTCTAATGTCCTCAATAAAACAATAATAAAACATAATAACAAACTGTATTTTCCACTTTGAGAGACAAGTTTTCCTTTGTTTCTGCTATCCCCTTTTGAATTTGTTGAATTAGCCTTAAGTTGTGTAGAACCTTGAGGCTTGATCTCATTAATGACACGAGAACAGTCATCTCTCAAGTGCATAAGGGATGATACATATTTGGTTGAATTAATTGAAGGAGAGGAGGGGTTAGTGACAACTTTTACTTTATCATGCATATGGTGGACTTCTTTTTTGAGTCGTTTGCTTGCGTGGGAGGACTATAGAAGTGAGTGTCCGACAGAAATATGAACATTTGGGTTAACAGGTGGTGGAGGAGGAGGTAAAGAAAAATTTGTCCAGCCACAATGGTGGGAGACTGTTGAGTGAACAATCCCCTGCCATCCATCATTCTTGGGAACTTCAGTTTGCAAAGAAACATGTGGGGGCACAGGGATACCAGGGGCATGTTGGGGCTGGAAGGGAGGAATTTATAGCCTAGGATGGACTATCCCTAGTCCAATCCAATTGAAAAATCCATCTTGAAAGAGTTGGTTTAACTCTTGAGGATCTACATCGAAATGTATTGAGAATGTGGGCCTTCTAGGTTCTCTGTTCTAGTTTCCTTTGTCCCTATTATTTCGGCCATGACTTCGTTTGCTGAAGAAGCTCATCATGTATGCAACAATTATTAGCAAATAACTTATTAAACAAACCATACATGACATTCTCTTAATATGAAACAAAGTTTAGCTCATCAATCACATTAGACCCATGCAATCCAATCCATAAAATTAATTTAACAATTTTCAATGAGCAGGGGGTGAAGTAGGGTTCAGGGGTATCTGAGGGGATTGTATTGAGCGACAAAGTGATATCATGACCGGGAGTAAGAACTTGATTACTTCTCAACAATTCATTAAAAAATTGACTGTGCAACAATAACCAAAACATATCAGTTGTCATCTATCTCTGTGTATTTTCTAATCGTTGTCATACTGATTTTTAATTTAATTTTAGTGAACAGGGAGTGAAAAATGAATTTGGGATCGTGAGGGGATTTGAAATGAGTGAAAAAGTGAAAAAATGAGAGGGAATTAAATGGATATTGTTCATAAAACAAATTAAATCAATCAACTATTATAACTTTGTTCGAATTTTAATCCAAAAATCATCCACTTCAAGACCAAAACATTCATTGTTTCTCAATTGCATCAAACTTCTTGTTGTCTCAATAAAAAATTAATTCCTGCAAAATCCTCAATTTTTAACAGTCTGTGTATTATAATATATGAAAACATATCCAATTAAACAGTACTGTATATACTAATGATGATCGTTTTCCTTTTTAAAACAAAAAAAAATATGCACAACAATCATGGATCGACAACAACAATCAACCCCAAAACATAATCCCGATGTAACGTCCCCATCGTTACGGCTACAAGCGAAGCAGAAGGTGTAATTTTTTATTTATTTTTCTATGCAAGAAGGCAATGACTACACAGTTAACCGCACCTAGACGATGAACACACGCCCACCGATCAGGCGACCAACCACTAAGACTCTTCGCACTGACACAAGAGCAATAGGGCGCAACATGTGGAAATCAAAGACAGACATAAATGACTACCCATCCCGACACAATAGCCTCAACGACCAGATAACTAGAACCTCGATGGTGTGCAACTATACAAAGGAATTTGTTGCAACCCAAGCGCCATCAATGAACTTACAAGTTCAACCAAACCCGCAACGGGGGGTAAGACCCTAGTCAAGTTATCAATCGTCTCTATTCAATAGGGCGCACAATGATCCCCTCATCAGGAATCATGCCGTCCTCAAGCGATAGGTGCAATGATAACCTTGGCGCTACAACCCTATCTAGACCAAGGACTCTAGCTAAAGCCGACTCGCCAGGAGCCAAGCTGCTAACAACAGGACTTCACCCACACCTTAAAGTTACCCTAGCAATTTAATTACCTCATCAATCCAATTAATTGATGACTAGGAGATAACCACTCAAAAATATGTGTGTATATCCTTCCATAGCAGCACAACACTTGACTAGTCAAAGGACATACAAGGAAATACATGGGTGAGTGTAGGCACTTTAAACTATTATCAATTAGGAGATCGCAAGGTCTAGCAAAATAATAGCTTTAACCCAGTTTGTTACTCTTCCTCTGTATCCTTTAGATTTAGAGCTAGGGTTCCCTTCATAGAAATAGGAAGACTTATTCTTAGTAAGTAATAAATATATATAAACCCTTCAAGGCCAAAAGGTTTTGCATAGGAATTCATATGTGGAACAGACTTATTAAGCAAAACCTTGCTACCCTCCCTACATCCTTTTTATTACTTCCTTACATCCCTTTTAAAAATTGACAAAATAAGCACAAGTAAAGTCAAAGCTACCTTAAAAATCCACTTAAGAAATTGAGAAGTTAAACACCTATCAAGAGATATGTAAAGTCCTTATTACCCCACTTACATACCCAACTATAAGGGAAAAAGGAATAACAAATCTTAATTCCTTATTTAAATATAACCATTTTAAGATATTTTAATAATTTCCCACCCATGATATTTTTAGTCTAAATATCCACAGGTCTCTCATTAGTTAATTTAAAAATAAATTAAAGGTGACATCTAAATTTATTATATAAGGGAGTCAGCACTCCCTTTTTAATTCCTTTATCCATAATTTCCAAAGAGGAATCATTATATATTAAATAATTCATACCTTTATCCATGATGTTCCCAAGAGGTAATCATTATATATTAAATAATTCATAGACCATCTAAGATAGGGATTCATGCATAAGGTTTAAATGCATACTCACTCTGATGGCTATGCTTTGTTATAAGGTAAATCAAGGGCAAAGACGTGCGCACACTCTCCCAGGTTGGAGAGAGGTCATGAGTTCTAGCCTGGCTACGAGTCCCTCGAGCTGCTGCTTTCCACCCCCATATCATCCACTATGTGGGGAAGTATCAGGGTGGGTTCCCAGCGGGTTAACTTCTATCTAGAAAAAAAAAAAGGTAAATCAAAGGTGAAATTACTATCTCTGTCAATTATATTATCGTTGTCCATTATATTATCGTTGTCAAGAATACTATCGCTGTCAAATATATTATCGTTGTCCATTATATTATCATTGTCAAGAATACTATCGTTGTCAATTATACTATCGCTGACTGTGTATATCTGACTGGTATTAAGAAAAATAACAGCACCGCTATCTATAGGAAGGCAGGCAAAAGAAAAATTCAAGGGTGAAAATCGCACCACAGGAGAGTGGCTTACCTTTTATGCACTGCCTATCCTTTAAAGGCACTCCCACTGTCTCCCACCCAATGCTGAGGTTCAACGTAGGTAATATTCCAATTTTTAACACAGGTAGTACTCCAACTTTAACGCAGGAATTGACACCGTCAAAATGCCAATCATAAAGATCTGTCAATATCGATGTGACCCAGAACTTAATAAATATGAAGTACAAACCAAAACGCGGAGCTCTAACTGAAATAGCTGGCTGATAATCTACCATATAGCAGAGGAATCTTGTCATTGTTGGGTAAAGCTTTAATCATAAATTGCCGAATTAGAATTGCTTCCACCCAATAATTATTGGCCGCCCAGAATGTTTTGATAAAGACATTGTTGTCATAACAATGTAATGCTAAGTTGTATGGAATATTGCTGAGCAACCAAACAATCATTGTGTGGTTAAAAGCATAAATCGATGTGACTCAGTTAAAAACGCAGGTGTAATATAATAGGTTCGTTGTCACCACCAATCGCTGTCGATTTCCCATTGCTACCTATTAAATAAAAATATTATCAAATGAAAAAACCTATGACTGGTATATACGATTTTCCATCTATTAAATTGATATGCTGGTGTCATACAAAGTGAGTCATAGAGTTAATCGCTTGTGGCTGTCAGTTAGCTCCTTAAATCGTAGGACCAGATAAGGAAGGTCGTTGCCTTAATAATCTAGCAGAAATAAAACGCTATGTAAGAATCACTATATATTGGAACACTAGGTACTAGCACAGCCACAAATTGGTGGCTGGTGAACGCCGAAAGTACGGTTTGCAAAACCTGAACTGTCAGGAAAGAGAAACCACCCAGAGGTGGATGGAAGGAGTTGGCTGGAAGGAGGCAGTGTGTCTAGAATGTGGCTGGTGAAGGTCAAAGGTTTAGGTTGGCCTAGAAAATGAAACCCTAATCACTCATAAGTGGCAATCAGCTAGCCACCATAGTAAATTTTAAATATGATTAAGTAAAAGTAAAAAAATAAACATGTA
>JZKD02S2182111.1:308457-321354 GCA_000966675.3 Picea glauca
AGGTAATCCCCATTCCGCAGGTATAAACCACATCCAAAAGCAATCGCGGACTAGCATGTAAGAAAAATGAAAAAGTTTTAGAATTAGACTCTTTTAATGAAATGCTTGAGCATCTTACTGAAGCGAATACACTAAGGATTTTTTCAACAGTAAAAACCAGTTAAAACTCCAGACTCCTCAAGGATCATTCAACAAAACGAAAAGTAGTAGAAGGTCGCAGCAAGAACAGTCAATCGCAGGTGTAGAAAGTATGTCATTCGCAACAATAATTAAACATTCAAATGCAGATTTTATCATTCACACGAAGGCGCGAGATTAGAGATCAACCAAGAACAATCAACAGAGTAGACGACTAACAGGATCATCCTTCGCTCATCATCCTCGCACAGAAAAGCTGGGTGTTGAGATCCATAGGTCTTTTAACACTAAGGTGATGACTGTAGATCAGGCTCCTAGCCAACTTCTCAGGCGAGGACTGGTGAGCTAGGGATGAAGGGTAAACATCCACGAAGGTCACAATCCACACAGCAAGGGGTCAAGACATGAGGGAAAATGAAGGCCATGGGATTCAACATCCATCGAGCTAGGCTAAGGAAAGTTTCAGTCAACAATTTAAAAAAAAAACATCAGTTTACTTCTCCATTATATAAGCAGATCCAAGCATAAGTCCTAATACATTCTACCATACAAAAATGGAGAGAGCGTACCGTTGCCTAATCGTCCGCTCTGAATGACGTCCCATGCACTCCATGCAACTCTCGCTCACCGACCATCGATACTTCACCGATACCTCCCAGCCAATGCTAGGGGTACTCTTCTTCCCCCTTAGCCCCCCGAGCTGCAAAGGGGCCACACACACTATCCAGAGATTTCGACTAGCTCCTAGATCGCTTCGCAAGGCCGAGCTACCACTCCTCACCGAGCTGGGTATCCCAACTCCCACAAGTTAAATTAGTCAAGTAGATATTTCTGCAGCGTAACGTTACGCAAACCAAAGATGATCCAACCTACATCACCTCCCTTCATTATATAGAGTTTCGTGGTTCTTTACTTTCCAAAAATTCTCTTTTAGTTAAGTTTTTATAATTAAATTCCTAACAATTCCTCCCCGTACAAGTGTCACCCATCCCCTTCATTCCTCCATAAATTAATTTCTTTAATTAATTAATTATCTTTATTTCCCTCACCCACTTTGAGTTACTCCTAGAATCACTCCTAGGTGTCCCCAAATTCTCTTACAGGTTTTAATAACTTTCACTTTTATTAAATTGCTAGTTCAGTTTAAATTAGAAAGCTCTTAAATGGTAGATTCTCTTACTAACTTTGACCTTCCACTTTTTCCCTTAAGTTCCCCTTTTTCCCTTTTTATGTTACCTCTTTTCCTAGTTTCCTAAAATTTTAGATTTTCCCTCTTTCCCCTTTTTAATTAGAACTCAAAAAGGTAGGTGTGGAATTTAACCCCTTTTCCCCTTTATCATTTAATTAGTATATTTTAAATTATCAAAAAGATAAAACAATAATTCCCTTTTTAAATTTTATTCCAACATTTTTTTTGTTGGAAACAATTAATTTCTTACTCCCTTCATGTTACAAGATTTAAGGAAGATCATAATTATTATTCATGTGGTTTTTATTATTATTATTATTATTATTATTTATAGAGAGATAAAATTTTACCACTAGCATAGTTTAGACTTAAACCTTAAATTTTCGTATTGGGGGACATTTAATTAGGGAATTTGTTTTAAGAATACTTAACACGTTATTCATGCTAAGGCCATCTAGGTTCATTCCTCTATCATAAACAACGACATGCCCTTCAGGACACACTAGGTGCTCTAAGGGTGCCACTCATCTCATTTGTTCCCTTGCGCGATGTGCCATTCAGGACGCACTACGTGCTCCAAGGGTGCTACTCACCATTCTCCATTTTTCTTGTGTGGCATGGCCTTCAGGACACACTACATGCTCCAAGGGTGCCACTCGCCTCTTGACTGACTTGGTAGACATCAATAACCCCTGGAGTCAATACTCTGCCAGGTGAACTTGTGGGAGACTAAGGGCCTCTAAGGAATGAGGCCCCTGCCTTATTGCACACCCCTTAGAATCATCGTGAGCAACTGTCATAGTCTGCCCTCACGACATCGTGGGTCCTCTCGAACTAGGTAATCGTTAACCTACAGTTGGAGCCACGACGAGAGTACTAGTAGGCTCTGACAGGGCTGCTCACCACACCTCTCCCTCAACATCTCTGGTAGTCATGCGTGACACCTTTTCTCCACATGTGACTCTGGTCGACAAGCTATCGTCAGCCTGCATCATCGATGAATCATGTCAGAATATATCCATATCAAATCATCTAACCAGAAGCACTAAAATCATAGTGAAACAATCAAACCCCAATGGTACACTTCCCGGCTCGATCCAGATTCCAAGGGTTTCCATCGATGCCTCAACATCCTCGAGGTCCAAAATCCTGCACACTCAGTAAAACCGAGTCAATAGCACCTGTCTATGTCAATGCAGTTAAACCATGCCATCAACCCATAACGCCTCATAATCAAAATCAAATGTTTTAATAGCATAATAATCTGGATCACTTGCGAGCAAGTGTCCTCTAAGAATAAGTTCGCTCAGTGCGCCAGAGCGGGATGTTACACCCGAGCTTAATCTTTGTGTGTGTGTGTGTGTGTGTGTGTGTGTGTGTGTGTGTATAAGTATGTATGTATGTATGCATAGATTTATTTTTAAAACAATTGATAGTCTACACGATGATTCCCATATGACATATGAAGAGAACAAAACTAAATGATACACAAGAATCTTTGTTATCTATGCCCGAACATTCATATTTGGTAATGAAACAATAATACACCCCAGATAATAATCAATAGTCACTGTATTATAATCAACAATTGGTCCCGTTTTAAATATACATAGTTTCCTCTTTAAAATCATGGATGAACTTCCTTTTAAAGGGAATGAGCCACAAAACTATTCATGTATGAAGAGAACAAAGTGTTATTGACACACAGACACCCTTTTAAAATTGACAGAACCATGATCGAGCTTGGTGAAACACATACATGTGTCTTCTTATCCTTAAATGCAATCAAGATCATTTTGGGTTAAACACAGTGATCGAGACAATAAATACATAGAAGGACAACTCTCGGATGTATATAACTCTACTTATCTTTTTGTTCGAACAAATTCATCACAGAGAGGACACACATTGATTGGACTAAGAGGAGGGAGCCCATGTCTTTAACATCTTCACCATTCATTAACCTGATAACCCAAAACTTGACAAACCCCAGAAAGTGCCCAAGGAGGTGGAGATAAGTTAGAGTCCAAGTTGGGCTCTTTAAAAATTAAATGCAAAGAGGAAATGAAAGCATGTTTGTCTTCTTTAAAAAAAAACCATAGATAATGGTCTTCATATAATCATATCAATTTTACCATCGATTAACAATCATGGGCCACAATACAATTTTGAAAAAGAAAAAGAAATGAATCGTGCTCCTTTTAAAAAAAATACAGTCCTTCGACTTATAGCTCCAATATCTTGACATAATCGTAAGTGAATGCCTGAGTGAATAATAAAGTCAATTCGAGTTAAACAACCTAGTTTCACATAGGTGTATTCTTATTAATTTTTTGCACAGAGGAACGAGGGTTAACTTAAGCAGTGGAGGGTACTCAAAAAACACATAGAGATAATGTTTATTTCCAACACCCAGGAGGTCAAACCCTTTTGAAAACAATTGACAGTGAGGCCACATACAATCATCATTATAGAAGGGATGAGAGGAGTGGTATGTGGAAGCTCTTTGTATCTCATATTCATTTTATACACATGCCTATATTAACATTTGGGACCAACCAAGATTGGACTTTTGGAAATATTCCAACGAAAACACAGTAAGGAATATGCCATCAACAATAGCTTGGGGTTTAGACAACACTAACTTTCGACAGTTTCTTTGCAACTTGATAAATATTACAAAAATGACCGAGAGAGAAATGAGTTGAAATCCACTGAAATACAACTGGTGGTAAAAGTCCTTCAACCAAAAAAACACAGAGCTTCATTGCACCACTGTCACCATTATTCCACAGAGAACAATCAATAAAAACCAATTTGACCCATAAATAATCAACGCACATCCATTAATTTATTTGCAAATGTCAATATTTCACAGTATTAACAAAGAACCTAGAACACAATACTTCCACACAATAAAAAATAAAAAATAAATACATAATCCATGCATTAACAAATCACCATTTGATTCATAAAACAGAGAGTCCATCATGGATGGAAATTTCAAAGCCATACCTGTGAGAAAATCGTTCCAATAGGGAACCTGTCAAGTTTCCCCTTGCCAATCCTGAAAACGCGGAGGTTCACAACCAACAGAGAAACAATGCAACAATGTTAGGGTGATGATCGATAGGGAAGGTTTGAAGTGACGTGCAGTAAATGTATGTTGCTTCCTCACTTGGCCCCATTCATTTCCATGTACGAGCCAACCCACTAACATAAAATTCACCATTAAAATCAAGCCATATAACCAATGCATAATTCAATGCCATATCCATCGTAAGATCTGATACCATATATATTGCATAGTGCTCCACTTGAGATATCTCATATCTCTACGTTAACCTCTTGCCATAAATCCATACGATAATCACATATTAACATTTCTATATGTGCCTTCTTTCAACTTTTAATATGAATTTCATATTCCTTTAACCAAACCATAATATAATAACTAGGTCCAACACTTGTATTTATTCATTTGAATTTTATATGTACTCTTTTACCATGTCCTTAGGATTAACACATAGTTCTTTTCTTTCGTTTTGAGCTAGCTCCCATTTAATAATCCTTTACATAATCATATATGGATTAATGATCGATATATGAATTAGTAATCAAGGTTATAATATAGCACCTGTATACATCATGATCCTTATGACCATAGGATTGTTCTGTATCACAAGTAAACACCAGCAACATTTAACAATAATGCATTAAACACCCATTTATCACATCAAATAAAACCAAGACTCCATCATCAAAAAACTATGTAGGAATATGTAGGCAACATCATAACAACAACAACATATGAGCTTAACATGTCTATCCTTGATCCTCTAGTCTACAAGGGGGTCCCACCAACTAGTATTATATTATTATCATAATTAAATAATATCGCTTTAGAAATCCTTTGCGGGTGGAATTCATCGTTGTGATTTTAATCATCAACAAACTGACGACTCCACAAGGAAATCTGTTTCCGACATATTAAGAACTCAGAATGTCTAGTTTTGCAAACCAATAACATCAAATCAAGAAGATATACATCAAAATGATTATGCAACAGGGGGAAGTGAACAGATTTAAGGGAAAAATGACCAGGAATTTGGGAATAAACCATGGAAAGTGTTAAGTATGAGGGGGTTTATCCCTGTAATCATAATCATTCAATTAATCATAGTAAAGTGTTCTTGACTTCAAGGAGATTTGTTTTTTATATGCTCTTTTGAATATTGAAATGTATGGAATAAAAGGAAAGAAGAAGAGGGATAAAACCAACTATCTTATAAAACAACAATTGAAGCAGATTGTTGAAACAGACCTTGAATTTTTGATCTTGAGGATAATTTTTTTTTGTATATTTGAATCTTTGCATTATATAAATTTTCTAAAGCAAAACTTTCATATCCAACGAATTCACGATGCCTTTATGGTTCGTTTTTTAATAGAGCAATGATTAAAAATCTAAACAAATATAAGTTTTCCAATATTATTCAAAATAACCTTTTAAAAACGGACATTGATTTAAAACTTAAGGAATTTTAATTTACGTCGGGATATTGGGATCCGGAGTTTTGAATGAACAAATGTCCAACACAAATTAAATAGTGAAATCCCGATTTTCTGATTTTCCGATACATTAATCCTTAAATTAAAATATCAGTTACTTAAATCATATTTAAAAAAAGGTTTAAACTTTAAGTTAATCTCATCGCAAAATCGGAATTCGCGATTTTGCAAGAACAAAGAAACTTGTCATCGTATTTTCTGATTTTTCGATTTCGCGATACAGTTAATCCTTAAGTGAGATTTGGAATTAATCTAATTACTGTTAAGTATGATTAAGAGTGAATAATCATATCGGGATATTAGAGTTCGTGGTTTTGTGAGCAGCAGTTTTCATGACATTGGATTTCCCGATTTCCCGATCCCCGATTTCCCGATGAATGAAATCTCAAAAATTTTATTAATCTAGATTAATTAAGATAATAAAATATTTTGACTTAAAAAATACATCGCGATTTCGGCTATCGGGATTCTTCGATCACTTGTATCCTTGACATCAAAAGTTCCGAAACTCCGATCAAAATGTTTTCAAATTTAAATCAAGATTAACGCTAGTTAATCATTCTCAGAAACAAGGTTCAAGGTTTAAACTTTTGATAAATGATATTTAATGCGACATAGTCCAATTTGGTAAGTCTCTATTATATTTGAAAATATCGGGAAAGCTCAAGTACAAACATTAAATGTATATATTCGGGAATATCTTTTGCATTAAGAGCCTTAAATTCATGACAGAGGTAGAAACCTCAATGCTATTATGATATACTCGAAATAAATTTTTGAAACGTTCATATTATCATTTTGAAGCTAAATTCTGCTCTGTTACAGGTTTTCAAGTGAACACAGAGCTATGGCACCCAAAAAAGCTTCGAAGAAAACCGAAGAGCAACCAGAAGGTGACATTATTTCAGACACTACTGCATCTGGGGTACACTTTGTCAAGTCATGGAATGGAATTGCCGAAATACTAGAAAAAGAGCTGAAGTATGCGGCCACTGATTCGGATAATCACCTCCGAGATATCACCGAGACTGAGCTTCATAAAGTTTCTGCACGGTCGAGACTCATTTCATACACCGATATGATTGCTTGGGCACTGGATAAAGTGGATGTTCTGACCAGAAGTATTCTGAACGAGCAAGGAGTCGTTATCGGCTCATTCAGGCCTGAACATATCCAAGTAATGTATAAGCTTTCGCCCAATTATAGACACACTTATAATTCTGATTTTGTAGCTGCATTTCAACAAAAAAAGTGCGTTGAAGGTGGCCAAACATACCCTTACATGATAAGAGGATGGGCCAGAGATGAAAACAAGTTTAGGGCCGATTTACATGGAATTTATGCCACAACTTCCTTAAATGAATATATGGTTTACGTAGCAATGATGTTATGTAGACTATATGGGAGAAAGGATTCTTATCACTTTAGTGCATAATGGACACCTTTCCTAGAGGAAGTTTCAGAGGGACACAGTTTCAATTGGCACAAAATCCTGCCAGATAACCTTACATCAGAGGTTATAAATTACAAAACAGCTAGGTCAAAGGGACAAACAATGTCTTTTTATATGTCAGCTTATATAATGGATGCCATTTGTTTTATGACTCCTTTCCCATTAATGAATTGGAGTTGGAATGCCTCTTGCCCAGAACCTGTCCATAAGTATCACTCAACTTTGTGGGAAGAAAATGCAAAAAATGCTTTTTATGAGGTTTGTCATTATATAATCATCCCTCTACACAGAATATTATTTGGATGCGAGCCTCCTCGCATTTCAAATACCATCATAGAAAACCTAAAGTCATTCGTTGACTGGTTCATCGAGGAAAATTTTTCCTATGTGAGAGTTTATGGCTGTTCTATCCCGCCTCATGCACTCCCGAAAATTTTACCAGACAGGTTAATATGCAGAGAAGTGGCTTATCAGTTAGTAAATGGGGGTATTGGGTTAGAACTAAAGGCTCAGCAGAAAAAGGCATGGCCATATTTTCCTATTTATCTAGGAAAATTTGTTTTATTAAACATAGGCCATTCAAAGGCAGAAGCCGAGTCAATGAATGAAGTAAAATTAGCAGATATAGAGCATAGGAAACATGACCCATACCAGATAATCAGTCGACATTTCACACAATGTGGTTTGAAAGCATATGAACATGAATTTTCAGCTTATGACGATGTTTTTAGAAATGTTAAATCCTATGAAGAAGTTTAGAGAAGAGTGCAAACCTTGTCACCTGATGCACAGGTGGGGTTTGCATCTTTTCAAAGAAATAGAAGACAATGTCTGCCAAAGATTTTACAAGGCGAGATGTCAACATCAGTGCAGGAGCAAGAAACAATGCCTCCAGGGTTTGAAACCATCATTCAGTATGATTCAAGTGACAAGGATAAATTGAAAGATTCTGAAAATCCTTCTCAGAATACAGAGGATTCTCAAACCAGAGAATCACAGACAGAAAAAGGAAAAGGAATTGAAACGAGCCCAATAATTCTAGATGATATCCCAGATAATGTTGGGGGAACAGCTTCAAAGGAACTCGACAGTCCTATTACAGCATTGACTCCACTTCAGTTCACTTTTGGAATCCCTCATGAAGGAGTTCTATATGTAAGTGATTTGGAGCCAATCACCAGAGATGAAATCCCTTCATCTGATTATTTTTTCAGCAAAAAACGAAGAGCTGTTCTGAAACAGGAATTACATCCTGTAGGTGAAAGAATGATAAAAAAACATAAAATTATAATCGATGGAAATAAGTTAAATGAAGGAGAATTCGCTACAGAGCTAGCGGGAACCATGGGTGTTATAGCATCAGCCAACATATACTCTGTAGGGAATCTAACCACTATGCTAGAGAAAAAGGATCGTGAAATAATGCAAATACAGGACAGGTTAAAGGAGAATGAAAAGATTATTGGCTGGGGAATACAAAAAGGTCTAGAACAAGCTAGACTTAAAGACATCCAAGAAATCCAAAAGCTAAATGAAAATTTGAACGAGGCAAAAAACATGATACAGGTTACTCAAGAACAAGTGCAAAAGTTGGGTAATGAAAATAAATCTCTACAAGATAAAATCATTTCAATTACTAATCAAGTGATTGAAATGGAACATTTCAAAACTAAAGCATCAGAGATATATGCAAATATCGAGGAAGAACAACAAAAGATATTCTGTAATCTGGAAATCATCCAGAATTATTTTCAAGAATCTAAAAGGTCTATGGAAAAGGTAGTGCAAAAAGAAAGAGAAGCTAAAGCCGCAAGGAACTCTTTCCAAAAGATAATAACTTCCTTGCAAAAAGAAGAAACTGTAAAATCACAGAAATTACCCATTTTGGAGCAGTTGAAGGGAGATATAATGATAAAGGTTTGGGAAACTAAATTAGAAGGATACAAAAGAATGACAAAAGGAGTCAATGAAGATTGTCAAAAGATCTTCAATTCTATTGAAAAAGATGCAGTACATATCAGGACAGATGGATTTTCCGAGTTGTTAGGAGAAATCAACATTAACAGGTATCAGCTGAAAATAAAAGAAGAACTTGAAGAAAAGAAAGCGGAAATCTCAAATATAAAAGCGATCAACATTGCAGAAATTGAGAAGTGGATGATGGCTTCAAGTTCGAAATTGGAGAAAGTTAAATTCACAGAGAAAACAATAGGAAGCCAGTTGCCAGGCTTACAAAGAAGTTTCTTCTCTTTTGAAGCAAATGAAGTACCCGAGGCTCCAAAAGTCTTGGTAAACTTTTTAGAGAAATATGTTCAATACATTGAAGCAGACAAAGAAAGCTCCTCAATACAAATTTAGGACTTTGTAAATAACTTTATTTTCATAATTTTGAAATAAATTGTAAACGTTTGACATTAGTCTATGCAACCGTAATATTAGGAGGTTGGTTAGTTACCAACGAAAGAGTTTGATAGAAATGTATAAATATAGTTTCAAGAGGCGGAAAAAGGGCTTCAACAATTTTGGAGAAAGCCAATTTTTGTAATATCTACTTTGAAGTTCATCGGAATATAAATCGCAACCAGGATTCTGGATCCTGCAATTTTGTGACTATGTTTCTTCCCATGTTTATCATGCTCCATTAAATTGTCTTCTTAATGTGTGTTTCTAACCAGTGAATCAATTTGAAATTATATACATTGTCGTTTATTGTTTTAGATTGGTTTGGATGTTGAATGTTTTACAGTATTTCCTCTGATATTACTTTAGTGATTTCAAGACCTGTAAAATTTTTGTTCCTTAATATCTAATTCTGTTAGAAATATCATCTTTCTTTCATCATTGTTCATTGAAGTATAAGATTCTTTCTAGATAAAAGCCTTATATTTCTTTGTATTGTTTTCCATTGTTTACAATCTCAAAATTGTTGCAAAACCAGGAAACAACCTTGATCGTGCTTTTACATTACTGTTTTAGATCTTGAAGTTGTTGCATTAATATCATCTCTGAAATTCTGAAGTAACCAATCTGCAAAAACCCTTTTACAAAACCTTTTAAAAACCCTATCACCCATGACAGTCCCTAGTGGTAGACAACCAAACGTAGAACCTGGTCTTCTGGATCAAACCAGCATTGCCCTAAACATATTTAACACCATTCTGCAAACAACAACCAATAGGGCTGAGTTAGAAAGATCGTGGGCTGCAATTGAATGTGATATAAGCATCCAAGAGCAATGGGAAGCGAGACAGAGACAATTGAGAAACTGAATCTGATCTAGCCTTTCTTTGTTTCTTTGTTTAAAAGTCTTATCATAAAAATATTTATTCGGATGCCTTAACGGTGTGTTTTATAGCCTTAAAACACAAACTCAGGAACAACATCTTTTTGGCATCGTTGCCAGGGAACGAAGAAACAAATTATTTCCCTGGGAAGAACGACATTGACACTTTCTGTTGTTGATAGTGAACAAGAACAAAAAACTTTATAAGGCTAATCATCTTTCACTTGGCGACTCCACATTAAATAAACTGGCTAGTAGCCGTAAAAATACCAGAAAAAACCCGTATAGCAAACAGACCTCGCCAGTCTCTAATCCGGAAAAAATCTTAAAATCAAGAAAATCAATTAAACAAACCCTTTTTTCAACTTATACTACATATCAACCTAATTTTACACAATCAAATTCATCGGAAACCTTTGAACGATCACTTTCGCTTTCACCTTCTTTTGACACTTTTTCTTTTCCTGAGGTTTCGTCTCCTGTCTTCCAAGAATCTCCTCCACACACTGTCCCAACTTCAGTTCCAAACCTAACCATGGCCGGACAAGGAGGTGGAGGAGGTGGAGGAGGTGGTGGAGGTGGAGGGAATCAAATACCAGTTCCTGTGATTTTTTCCAAAGTGGCTACTAGGTATGCTCCCCTAGTTCTTCCTGCCCCTCTTCATGATCTCCCTGAAAACTATATTAAGAGCCTCCCTAAATTTACAGGGGAGGGTGATCTAACTGCACAAGAACATATCAATTTTTTTGATCAATTTGCAGATATACTTGGAATAGAACATGAAGATGTTTATTCCAGATTACTTGTTCAAACTTTTGAAGGACATGTAAGAACTTGGTTTCGATCCTTACCAGCTGGGTCATTAAGATATTATGAAGAGTTGGAGAGTGCATTCATCAGACAATGGGGTGAGAGAAAAGATCACCTTTACTACCTAACAGAATTCGGAGCTCTAAAAAAGAAAAATTCTGAGTCGGTGTTGGAATTCACACAAAGATTTAATAAATTATATAATAAAATTCCAGCTGAAGTTAATCCTTCACAACCTTCAGCCAAAGTAACTTATGCTGGTGCTTTTGATCCTGAATTTGCTTTACTATTGAGGGAGAGACGATCATTAGATCTCCCTAAAATGCAAGATGATGCAGTAGAAATTGAATCAAATATGATGGCATCAGGAAAGCTTAAAGCAAAGACAGAAAATGTAAATAAAGAAAATAAAAAATTTAAAGAACAAGGTGGACCTTCAGGGTCAGGAAAATCTGTTGGAGATAGAATAGATGAGATGGCTAGGGTCATCCAACAACTCTCCAAAAAAATTTCGAAAATGGAATTAGAAAAACCTAGAAGGGATAATTTTCCCAGAAAAAATTTCCGAAAAAATCCTGAACCACAAGGACCACATAAAACGATAAAAAATGAAGATCAAAAAATTCCAGCACCTTTTAAGAGTGAAGATTATATTGGAGAAGAAGATTTTGGTGAGTTTGAAGAATTGGACGAAGATATTAGTAATCTTGGTGATGATAATAGGTATCCTTACTTATCTATACAGGATTATGAAGCATCTTTGATTAAGGAAAATAAATCAGAAGATACAATTAGAAATAATGCCACTAATGATCATACGTATCAAAGTGTTGCAGATGATATTATTGCTAATTTGCAGGGAAGATATAATCTGAGACCGAGAAATAAAAATCTTCCTAATGTTCAAACGAAAAAGGTTTTGCTTAGAAATGATACTAATGAGGAGAACCCAAAAGTTGCAGATAAACAGTCTGCAAAAAGGAATACAACAGATAACCCTGTACATTTAGAGCCAGTAGGAACTACACCTGTAAATACACAAACTCCGATAAAATAAAATAAGGTGACATCACAACATAAAACTGAGAAAAAGGTTATGGAAGCCCCACACATTGAAAATGACAAGGCCATAGGAAATTTTAACTTGGAAAACGAAATAAGCAAGATCAAAATTCCTATCCCCCTTGTCGAATTAGCTAAAAATCCAATATACCGAAAACAAATAGCTAAAATGATCAATTTTTCTGAAAAGGAAAGTCAGGCCGACACGATTAATTTAGAAGACGATAAACCTATCATAGTTTTCGGTCCGGACGTAGAAGGGGCAAAAGATACAATAGCTCCTTTTTATATCACACTTACCATTTTTTATCACCTTTTACACAATTGTATGTTGGATTCTGGAGCTTCGCATAATGTCATGCCTAAAGCAATAATGGATAAACTTGGTCT
>JZKD02S2182111.1:326225-362087 GCA_000966675.3 Picea glauca
GGAGTTGGAATGCCTCTTGCCCAGAACCTGTCCATAAGTATCACTCAGCTCTGTGGGAAGAAAATGCAAAAAATGCTTTTTATGAGGTTTGTCATTATATAATCATCCCTCTACACAGAATATTCTTTGGATGCGAGCCTCCTCGCATTTCAAATACCATCATAGAAAACCTAAAGTCAGTCGTTGACTGGTTCATCGAGGAAATTTTTTCCTATGTGAGAGTTTATGGTTGTTCTATCCTGCCTCATGCACTCCCAAAAATTTTACCAGACAGGTTAATATGCAGAGAAGTGGCTTATCAGTTAGTAAATGGGGGTATTGGGTTAGAACTAAAGGCTCAGCAGAAAAAGGCATGGCCATCTTTTCTTGTTTATCTAGGAAAATTTGTTTTATTAAACATAGGCCATTCAAAGGCAGAACCTGAGTCAATGAATGAAGTAAAATTAGCAGATATAGAGCACAGGAAACATGACCCATACCAGATAATCAGTCGGCATTTTACACAATGTGGTTTGAAAGCATATGAACATGAATTTTCAGCTTATGACGATGTTTTTAGAAATGTTAAATCCTATGAATAAGTTCAGAGCAGAGTGAAAACCTTGTCACCTAATGCACAGGTGGGGTTTGTATCTTTTCAAAGAAATAGAAGACAATGTCTGCAAAAGATTTTACAAGGCGAGATGTCAACATCAACGCAGGAGCAAGAAATAATGCCTCCAGGGTTTGAAACCATCATTCAATATGATTCAAGTGACAAAGATAAATTGAAAGATTGTGAAAATCCTTCTCAGAATACAGAGGATTCTCAAACCAAAGAATCACAGACAGAAAAAGGAAAAGGAATTGAAATGAGCCCAATAATTCTAAATGATATCCCAGAGAATGTTGGGGGAACAGCTTCACAGGAACTCGACAGTCCTATTACAACATTGACTCCACTTCAGTCCACTTTTGAAACTCCTCATGAAGGAGTTCTATATGTAAGTGATTTGGAGCCAATCACCAGAGATGAAATCCCTTCATCTGATTATTTTTTCAGCAAAAAATGAAGAGCTGTCCTGAAACAGGAATTACATCCTGTAGGTGAAAGAATGATCAAAAAACATAAAATTATAATTGATGGAAATAAGTTAAATGAAAGAGAATTCGCTACAGAGCTAGCGGGAACCATGGGTGCTATAGCATCAACCAACATGTACTCTTTAGGGAATCTAACCACTATGCTAGAGAAAAAGGATCGTGAAATAATGCAACTACAGGACAGGTTAAAGGAGAATGAAAAGATTATTGGCTGGGGAATACAAAAAGGTCTAGAACAAGCTAGACTCAAAGACATCCAAGAAATCCAAAAGCTAAATGAAAATTTGAACGAGGCAAAAAACATGATACAGGTTACTCAAGAACAAGTGCAAAAGCTGGGTAATGAAAATAAATATTTGCAAGATAAAATCATTTCAATTACTAATCAAGTGATTGAAATGGAACATTTCAAAACTAAAGCATCAGAGATATATGCAAATATTGAGGAAGAACAAAAAAAGATATTCTGTAATCTGGAAATCATCCAGAATTATTTTCAAGAATCTAAAAGGTCTATGGAAAAGGTAGTGAAAAAAGAAAGAGAAGCTAAAGCAGCAAGGACCTCTTTCCAAAAGATAATAACCTCCTTGCAAAAAGAAGAAACTGGAAAATCACAAAAATTATCCATTTCAGAGCAATTGAAGGGAGATATAATGATAAAGGTTTGGGAAACAAAATTGGAAGGATACAAAAGAATGACAAAAGGAGTCAATGAAGATTGTCAAAAGATCTTCAATTCTATTGAAAAAGATGAAGTACATATCAGGACATATGGCTTTTCCGAGTTGTTAGGAGAAATCAACATTAACAGGTATCAGCTGAAAATAAAAGAAGAACTTGAAGAAAAGAAAGCGGAAATCTCAAATATAAAAGCGGTCAACATTGCAGAAATTGAGAAGTGGATGATGGCTTCAAGTTCGAAATTGGAGAAAGTTAAATTCACAGAGAAAACAATAGGAAGCCAGTTGCCAGGATTACAAAGAAGTTTCTTCTCTTTTGAAGCAAATGAAGTACCCGAGGCTCCAAAAGTCTTGGTAAACTTTTTAGAGAAACATGTTCAATACATTGAAGCAGACAAAGAAAGCTCCTCAATACAAATTTAGGACTTTGTAAATAACTTTATTTTCATAATTTTGAAATAAATTGTAAACGGTTGATATTAGTCTATGCAATCGTAATATTAGGAAGTTGGTTAGTTACCAATGAAAGACTTTGATATAAATGTATAAATATAGTTTCAAGAGGCGGAAAAAGGGCTTCAGCAATTTTGGAGAAAGCCAATTTTTGTAATATCTACTTTGAAGTTCATCGGAATATAAATCGCAACCAAGATTCTGGATCCTGCAATTTTGTGACTATGTTTCTTCCCCTGTTTATCATGCTCCATTAAATTGTCTTCTTAATGTGTGTTTCTAACCAGTGAATCAATTTGAAATTATATACATTGTCGTTTATTGTTATAGATTGGTTTGGATGTTGAATGTTTTACAGTATTTCCTCTGATATTACTTTAGTGATTTCAAGACCTGTAAACTTTTTGTTCCTTAATATCTAATTCTATTAGAAATATCGTCTTTCTTTCATCATTTTTCATTGAAGTATAAGATTCTTTCTAGATAAAAGCCTTATATTTCTTTGTATTGTTTTCCATTGTTTACAATCTCAAAATTGTTGCAAAACCAGGAAACGTCCTTGATTGTGCTTTTACATTACTGTTTTAGATCTTGAAGTTGTTGCATTAATATCATCTCTGAAATTATGAAGTAACCAATCTGCAAAAACCCTTTTACAAAACCTTTTAAAAACCCTATCACCCATGACAGTCCCTAGTGGTAGACAACCAAACGTAGAACCTGGTCTTCTGTATCAAACCAACATTGCCCTGAACTTATTTAACACCATTCTGCAAACAACAACCAATAGGGCTGAGTTAGAAAGATCGTGGGGTGCAATTGAACGTGATATAAGCATCCAAGAGCAACGGGAAGTGAGACAGAGACAGTTGAGAAACTGAATCTGATCTAGCCTTTCTTTGTTTCTTTGTTTAAAAGTCTTATCATAAAAACTGTCATTGTCGAAGATGGAGGATCAATAGGACCAATAAAGTCCAAACCCCATTTTGAAAATTGAAAGTCAGGGAGGACGGGTTGTAAAGGCATAAAAGATATATGTTATTTCTCAGTGAACTTCTGGCACTTGTCACAAGATCTCGAAAAATTATAAGAATCACGAAATATTGAAGGTCAATAATACCCTTTCCTTATAATCTTAAAAGTGGTGGTTTTAGTAGAAAAGTGACCTCCTACATGAATAACATAATTTGAAGATCAATGAGTCTCTTGCAACAATTTATTTTATTCCTCATTATTCACACAACGAAGTAACATACCATCATAATATCTTCTAAAAGAAAAGTCTCCTATAATGACGTATCTAGCAGATTCGAGGCATAGCCTTATTCTTTGATGAGTGTCTAATTTATTGGACATATTTTATTATGAAAGTAATATGCCAGATCTTTATACCAAGTATGTTCAGACACAGGAAGTATTTGATTTTCGATGTAAAATAGTGATGATAGAGAGCTATCGTGTTCATCAATTTCTTCACTCATTTCATCATGTTGAGCTAAGTGAAGGGCTAAGTCACATCCCTTGATAGTTTTATAATTCATAATGGTTAGATCATGCTCATGAATCTTGGAAATCCAATGTGTAATATTTCCTGAAAGATAAGTTTGTGAGAGTAAAAAATTGACAGCAAGTAAAGGGACTTTTACCAGCATATGCTTACCGAGGATGAAGTGGCGAAATTTTTCAACAACTTTAACAAGAGAGAAAGCATTATTTTCAATAAAAGAATATTTAAAATCATCATCTGGAAAGATTTGACTCATGTAAGCCAATGGTTTTTCATTTCCTTAGTCATCACATTGAAGGAAGATAACAGAAACTGCTTCCTCTGTGGCATTAGTATATATCATAAATTCTTTCTCAAAATCTGGCTTCACCAAAACTGGTGCAGAGCTAATTTATTTATTGATTCCTATAAAATCATTTTCGACATCATCTGTCAAAGAAAAAAAACGATCTTGCTTAAGGAGATTGTGAATTGGCTTGACCATTACAGCAAAATCAGGAACAAACCTACATACAAAGTTAATAACACCCATAGAGGCTTGAAGCTCCTTCTTGGAAGTAGGAGTAGGAAGATTTAGGACAGCAACAATCCTTTTGGGATCAATGCTTATTCATGAATCTGAGATGATGTGTCCAAGGAACTTTCCCTTAGTAATGCCAAAAATAGACTTAGAAGGATTTAAAGAAATGCCAAATTTTCTGCATCGCATGAGAATCTTTCTAATATGATTGAAATGATCTGATCGGTTTTTAGAATACACAATTAAGTCATCAAGATAAATTTGAATAATTTTACCGATAAAATCATCAAAATATATTTTCATAGCTCTTTGAAAAGTAGAACCTGCATTAGATAAGCCAAAAGGAATACGTTCATAAGTGAAAGTGCCCCAATGAGTAACAAAAGTGGTTTTAAATTTATCTTCCCTTTTCACCTTGATTTGATTATCACCAGAAAACTGTCAAGTAAGGACACCATCTGTGACCCTACAACTTGCTGGAAAATCATTTCCATATTAGGGAGAGGAAAATGATCTTTAACATTGGCCCTATTTAATGCGCAAAAATCAACACATAATCTGATATGATTTGTTTCTTTCCGAACAAGAACCAAATTAGAAACCCACTCAGGATACTTAACAGGGAAAATTATCCCAGCATTCAAGAGTTTTTTCAACTCCTTCAGAATAGTTGCTTCCAGTGCAGGGTTAATGGGTCTTTGGTTTTTCCTAACTGGTTTTATTACTTGATAGAGATGGAATGTTGTATAATAGTAGTATCAAAAAAACGAAGATCCTCATAAGACCAAGCAAAAACATCTTGAAATTCACCAAGAAACTTAGTGAACTTCATTTTTTTTCATTAGAACATTGGGAACCTATTTTAACGTTCTTTGGAGACTCGGGTGTTCCAATGTTCAAGGAAATGGTTTCACCCACTTTCCTTTTCGACTTCTCTTCTTTATGTTTTTCTTTGTTTCCTACATCACTCGATGAAAATGAACTTCCTAGAGGAGTCAATCCCTTACGAATTTTGTTAGCTCCCATTGATATGATTTCGTTAGGCTTATAAGGTTCATTTTGGATGAAAGCACAGATGCTCTCATCACTAGGGAAGACCTATCATGACTCTATATTGTCAGGGATATGCAAAGGATACAAACATTTAAAGGTACAATCAGGTCTTTGTGGCAGAAGTTGTCAAGTAGGAGAGGCTACAAAAACAACTAACCTGTCATCCATTGAATTCAATTCCCTTTTAACATGAGTGATGTTGAAAGATAGAAAGTTAGAAATAAGTGCCCAAACAATTTGGTTGTAACGTTTCATTAAATTGTTTCTAGGAGAATGTATCTTACGTACAAGGTTTAAAACAAGTTCAGAATCCCCAAAAACTGTAAGGTGACCACAATCTAGATTATAGGGATTTTCAATGACTAGTAGTAACGCTTCAAATTCAGTGACATTGTTTGTGAAAGAAAACACTAGCCTATAGGAAACGTTATGAATTTTACCCACAGGAGAGTCAAAGATAACACCATCTTTGTTTCCTTCATTGGAGCATGAACCATGAACCATCAAAGTGCATGTTTCCTCTATGTCTATTTATTCCAAGGGAGTGTTATCCTTGTCAGCAAATATGGAGTACACTCCTAGGTCCTCCTTGATATAATTCACATTCGGTTGTGAGATTCGTTCTATGTAAGGTGAAATTCTCCCCTCCCTTAAGACTATGATGTTTTTACCATTCTGAGCAATGGATAAGTGTGTCCCATCGAGTGATAGGGATCCACCTATTAAATCTTGTCAATATCTTCCTAATATGATCGAGTAATTACTCACTGGAATATATATTACCTAAATATTAGGAGTTATCCTTATTTCATAGTGCGCATACAAAACCAAGGTCACATCCTTGATTTCACCTATGGTTGTTTGTTGTAAAATATTATAAGAGAGCATGCTTCTCGTGTTTTCATTTGTACAAGACAAGCCTATCTCTTCCATAATAATATTCGACATTACACTTGGATCCAATTAGACAACAATGGGAAATATTGTCCATAATTTTTACAGAAATATAAAATGGGGTTTTTTTTACATGGTGCCTAAATTTATGTACACTTACTTTGTTTATAGTTGAATCCTCTTCATCTATCGCTTCAGAGAGGTTGACTACAATGGAAGTTTTTCCTTCCATAAAAATTTTCAGATGCTTTTTTTTCTCTGGGACGAAAACCATGTCTAGGAGGGTAGCATCTATTTTTATATTAGACAATTGATTGAGAATGTTGTATTTGGAAGAGGGAAGAGGGGAGGTAGTTCCTTGACTTTCATGAGTTTTAGAAACCTGAAAAATAATAGTTGGTGAAGATGATCTTGGGCTTGAAGAAGTGCAAGGAGGATCATATTTACCTTTTGGAGCATAGGATTTATTCCTAGTATTTATGGTCATAACATCCTCTAGCTATGAAAAGTCTAGGACAACAATAGTAGTTTCATGTACTTTATCAAAAATGTTATCTCTGACAGTCTTCTTTACTTCACATGTACTTTCCTCATGGTGTTTCTCACAAAATTTACACCATCTATGAGGCATAATAGGTTTAGGTTGAAATTTATTTTCATTAAGATTCTTTAAAGGTGGTGAAGAAGAAGATGAGGCCCCAGGGGTAAGAGAGGGGAAATTTCTTTTACGCTCATACACTATCATTTGATTATTTAGGTATTGTACAAATTGTAAGAGGGAAGACATATCTGTCTGTTTAACTGAGTCTCCCTTATGAATACATGTTCTTTCGAGTTGTTCTTCATATTCTAAAAAAGTATGCAGAGCAGAACCAAGGTTATCAATGGCCTTTTCCTCAAGCCTATGATGGTAGAGGAAATTTAAATAATTATAATAATGCATGAAAGTGACTTGGTTCTGAGGGCGAATGCATTCAGGGATTTGGTTCTATAATTTGGTGAAACACAAGTTGAAATAATTGATAGTTTCACCATCCTTATAAGCGATGTTATTGTAGTCCTGTAACTGCTCAGCTAGGATTTCTTATTGCCCATAGGTAGACTTCAGAAAATAGAATAACTCCTTAGAAGTAGAAAGAATCTTAGGAGGAAGGTCAAATAAATCAATGGCACCTTCCCTTTAAGGGAATTCACAAAGAAGTGCATGTAAGTGTCGTTGTCATTGGCTCCTATGTTTTGACAGGAATTAGAAAATGCCACCAAATTTTCATTCGTAGTGATCGTGTTATTCCCTGGAAACATAGGGAGATGCTCTTTTAATTTAGGAAGTGGATGAGTAGCAGGTGCTAGGTTGAGAGGGGAGGAAACATGCTACATAGTAGTTGTAGCATCTTCTTCAGACTGAAAAATCCCATACCTTTTTATGGGTTTAACGGGGCTTGTGGTAGATTGGATAGGGACTTGATGATTATACAATATACCAATCACTAACGAGGTTGAAGGTTTGGATGAAGAGGCACCTCCAGTGCCACCAGAACCACCACTAGATGACATATTGTTAATTATAGGTAAGGGAGAGAAAGACGAACTGGTTGAATCAAACAAAGTTCTCCTTAAAGTACTTTGTTGGACTAACAAAACAATGTTTCTTCTTCCTATTTCAGCAATAGGATTAATATCAGGTGATAAACCTCTTCTTCTCCTAGATATACGAGGGTTTAAAGACATGAAAAGAAGAACAAAATTGTAGGAAAATGAAAGATAAAGCTAATTCCTAGGTTGTCTTTGCCTAGCTTCCCAACGTTCTTGGAAACTTGTGTCTTGTTCATTTTCTTCCCATGAGCGTTCAAGCTCAACCTCGGTATTAGCGGTGTCTAAGATGGTATTAAAAAAAGTTAAAGCAATGTTGGTATGATCTTTAAGAACGAGCTCAATATTGGGCTGCCTTACAATAGGTACAGTCATGAAGAAAAGGAACAATCAAAGAAATAAAAAAAAATTAAAAATATATTCAATGAAAATCAAGATTATAATCAACTAGAGAGGTATTGAAGATCTCCCCAGTATGGTCTCCAAATAAATGTTGAGGAAAAGATATGAATTTATTTTACTCAAGCATTTTAGAATCTTGCTTGGCTAAGGAAAGATAGTCGAGAATGTTACCCTATGTTTATAGCCTCAAAAAGTGTTTCCTAATCCACAAGTATTAATTACAAGGGCTTAGGATAATTTTTTTAAATAAAAGATTGATGCAAAATATTACATTTTTATACAATTTTATGAATATATCATATTGCAAAAGTAAATAGTGGAGATCAAAAGAAAAAATACCAAGTCACATATGAACACATGTGAGACATAATAGCAATCTCTTTATTTCATTCCAATAAATCAAAATAATCGTTATCTTTACAAAATCTCTGTGGGGTACATGGACCAAGGTCAAACTTAGATATCCTCGATGAAAACCATAAAAAAGGACTCTGACAAGAAGTAAAAACTGAACTTAAAAATCTGTATCAACTTTCCACAGACTTCTTTCCACTTGATTCTGCACAATATCCTTTATCAGTCATGAAAATTAATTCATAAACAGACAAGTCTACACAGACTATCAAAGATAGATCAACACCTTTGAAAACAAGAGTCTGAATGATATGATTCAGATTTGAACCTTGTTGTCAACAATAGGACCCTGCTGTCATACAAGAGAAATAGGCCTTTAATGAATTGAAAAATGAATGAAAGCTGAACTATCTCAATAAAACTTAAGAGAAAACCTTAGTATGATTTCTCCTTCTATTTTCTTCTTGTTCTTCCTTCTCATTTGGATTTTATGCATTCCAAATTATTTGAAGTAGTTAAACTACCTCATTTGGTTAAGGTAACTAAAGCTCAACTAACTTTTAGTTTAGAGGAAGAATTATTATTATTATTATTATTATTAATAATAAAGGATATTTTTATTAAATAATAACTTGTAGGTGGGACCCCTTGTAACCCCCTTTAATTTCTTTAACAAAAATAAACATAATTAGAAAATCAATCAAAAACATCCCTCTGTGTGGCTCCCATAATCAATTCCACAATTTGAAATTTAGATATCAATGATATTTCAAATTATATCCAAAATATCCAAAAATAGTTTGTTGTCCAAAACCTTTAGTAGTCCACTATCCTCAATAAAATAATAATAAAACATATTTTCCACTTTGAGAGACAATTTTTCCTTTGTTGCTACTATCCCCTTTTGAATTTCTCGAATTAGCCTTAGGTTGTGTAGAAACTTGAGGCTTGATCTCACTCATGACATGGGAACATTCATCTCTCAAGTGCATACAAGATGATATGGATTTGGATGAATCACTTGAAGGAGAGGAGGGGGCAACAACAAATTTTCCTATATCATGCATATGGTGGGCTTCAGTTTTGAGTCTTTTTCTTGCGTGGGAGGAATGTATAGGTGAGTGTGCAGGGGAGATCTAAAAATTTGGGGTAACAGGTGAAGGAGGAGGATGTAAAGACAAATTTGACCAACCACGATGATGGGAGACTGTTGGGTGAACAATCTCCTTCCATTTGCAATTCTTGGGAACTTCAGGTTGCAAAGAAACATGAGGGGGCACAAGGATACCAGGGACATGTTGGGGATGAAAGGGAGGCATTTATGGCCTAGGACGGACTATCCTATGTCCAATCCAATTGAAAAATCTAGCTTGAAAGATATGGTTTAACTCTTGAGGATCTGCATCGAAATGTATTGAGAATCTGGGCCTTCTAGGCCCCCTGTTCCAGTTTTCTCTGCCCCTATTATTTCTGCCATGACTTCCTCTGTTGAAGAAGCTCATCCTATATGCAACAATTATTAGCAAATAACTTCTTAAAAAGACCATACATGACATTCTCTTAATATGAAACAAATTTTGGATCAACAATGACATCAGACCCATGCAATCCAATCCATAAAATTCATTTAACAATTGTCAATGAGCACGGGGTGAAGTAGGATTTAGGGGTATGTGAGGGGATTGTATTGAGAAAAAAAATGATATTATGACCGGGAGTAAGAACATGATTACTGCTGAATAATTCATTAAATAATTGACTTTGCAACAATAACCAAAACATATGGTTTTCCATCTATCTTTGTGTATTTTCTAATCGTGGTCATACATATTTTTAATTTAATTTTAGTGATTAGGGAGTGAAAAATGAATTTGGGATCATGAGGGGATTTGTAATGAGTGAAAAAGTGAAAAAATGAGAGGGAATTAAATGGATATTGTTCATAAAAAATATTAAATCAATCAAATATTATAACTCTATTCAAATTTTAATCCAAAAAACATCCACTTCAAGACCAAAACATTCATTGTTTCTCAATTGCATCAAACTACTTGTTGTCTCAATAACAATTTAATTCCCCAAAAATCCTCAATTTATAACAGTATGTGTATTATAACATATGGAAACATCTCCAATTCAACAATACTGTATATACTAATGATGATCCTTTTCCGTTTAAAAAAAAATGAAATATGCACAACAATCATGGATCGACAACAACAGTCAACCCCAAAACATAATCCCAAGCTTAATCTCTCTGTGAATCAATATATATATATATACTTCTTTTTAAACAATTTATAGTCTGGAGGATGATTCTCATACGACGTATGAAGAGAATAGAACTAAACGATACACAAGAATCTATGTTATCTATGCCCGAAAATTCATCTTTGGTATTGAAACAATAATACACCCCAGATAAAAATCAATGGTCAATGTCTTCTAATCAACAATCGAGCCCAATTTAAATATACATAGTTGCCTTTTTAAAATCATGGACGAACTTCTTTTTAAAGGGAACGAGCCACATAACCATATCATGTATGAAGATAACAGAGAAGTATTGAAACTCATACAAGTGTCTCCTTATCCTTAAATGCAATCAAGATCATTTTGGATTAAACACATTGATCGAGACAATAAACACATAGAAGGATAACTCTCGGTTGTATATAACTCTACTTCTCTTTCTGTTTGAACAAATTCATCACAGAGAGAACACATAGTGATTCAAATAAGAGGAGGGATCACGTGTCTTTGACATATTCACCATACATTAAAGTGATAACCCAAAACTTGACAAACCCCAGAAAGTGCCCGAGGAGGTGGAGAAAAGTCAGAGTCGAAGTTGGGCTCTTTAAAAATTAAATGCAAAGAGGCAACAAAAGCTTGTTTTTCTTCTTAAAAAATAAATAAGAGATAGTTGTCTTCATATACTCATATCCATTTTACCATCGTTTAACAACCACATTCCACAATACAATTTTGAAAAAGAAAAAGTATTGAACCATGCCCCTTTTAAAAAAAAAACAGTCCTTTGAATTATAGCTCCAATCTCTTGACAGAATCATAAGTGAATGCCTGAGTGAAGAATAAAGTCAATTCGAGTTAAACAACCCATTTTCACACATGTGTCTTCTTATCACTTTTTTTCATAGAGGAACGAGGGTTAACTTAAACAGTGGAGGGTACTCAAAAAACACAAAGAGATAATGTTTCTTTCCAACACCCAAGAGGTTGATCCCTTTCGAAAACAATTGACAGTGAGGCTACATACAATCATCATTATAAAAGGGATGAGAGGAGTGGTGTGTGGAATATCTTCTCATATCATATCCATTTTATACACAGGCCTATATTAACATTCAATACCAACCAAGATTGGACTTTTGTAAATATTCCAGTGAAAAGATAGTAAGGATCGGGCCATCAACAACATCTCAGGGTTTAGACAAAATAAACACACTAACTGTCGATAGTTGCTTTGAAAATGGATAAAGATTACAACAACGACCGAGAGAGAAACAAGTTGACATCCACTGAAATACAACCAGTGCTAAAAACCCTTCAACCAACAAAAAATAGAGCTTCATTGCACCATTGTCACCATTATTCCACAAAGAACAATTAATTAAAACCAAGATGACCCATAAATAACCAATGCACATCCATTAATTTATTTTCAAATGTCAATATTTCACAGTATTAACAAAGAACCCATAACACAATACTTTGAGACAGTAAAAAACTCAAGAAAACACAGAATCCATGCATTACCAAGCCACCATTTGATTCATAAAACATAGAGTCCATCATGGATGGAAATTTCAAAGCCATATCTGTGAGAAAATCATTACAATGGTGAACCGATCGAGTTTTCCCTTGCCAATCCTAAAAACGCAGAGCTTCACAACCAACAGAGAAACAATGCAACAATGCTAGGGTGACGGGAAATAGGGAAGGTTTAGAGTGATGTGCAGTAAATGCACGTCACTTCCTCACCTGGCCCCATTCAATTCCATGTACGATCCATCCCACTAACATAACATTCACCATTAAAATCAAGCCATATAACCAATGCATAATTCAATGTCATATCGATCGTAATATCTGATACCAATATATTGCATAGTGGGGTGAAATCATGAAGATGGGTAACACTTTTGCTTGTTTTATCAGAAAAAAAAACTATATTTTCACAAGTTCTTCAACTTCCGGCATACAAAAGTATTTTTTATTTTATTTAGAATTTCACTAAACAGTAAAAACAAAAGTTGTGAAGAATTTTGTTAGCTTTCCAATGACTATTTTTCAAAATTGTTTTATCAAGATTTGATATGTCAATTTGACAATTGTTTAACAGTATGTTCCTTAAACATGAAAGGAATGATAATGAGTTATGTTTTCCCACAACAATGTATATATTATTAAACTTATGTTTTTAAGAAACAAAATATACTGCAAAAATCTATGGACTCTATTTTATTATGACTATAATTTTTATTTTTTTTGTAAGTAAGAGATTTTATATATAAAGGGCCTTCAAAAAACCAGACCAGAGGTAAAAAAACTTGAAAAAAACCGTGTTGTAGTTACTAAATTGCCCCAATAGAGGGGAAACCAATTCAACCAGTTGGGTAAGTCTAGAAGCTTAGAGTTTGTCATTCTTAGAAAACAGAACTAAGGTGACTAAGCTACAGCTAAGAAAAGAAACTAGTAAAGAGAACATAACCCCTGTGAGGTCAGACACTTGGCAAGTAACCTGGTCAGGTGGCTTGATAGGCCGCGTACCAAGGTTCCTCTTTGATGGGTGTCCCTTTGCCTTCCAAATGCATGTCAGCGTCCACGTTTCTCTCTTCCATGTTGGCAGTTGGCAGGGTGTCTCCAGGAGGACTATACGCATGAAGGCCTGTAGTTGTCGTAGCCTCTGTGTCCTCATGCGTGACCTGCTCCACAACGACCCCTGTTGAACATTGTGTCTGATCATTCCTATCGTCACCCTCTGCATGGGGTACCTCTACTAAAGCCATGCCTTCTGGAGTGGAGGGGAAAGCATCCTGGAAGGTGGATAGGATCTGAAGGAGGGTCGAGGTCTTCCCATCCATAAGCTGTAGTCGGAATTGAAGGTCCTCCATTCCCTGATGGAGCTTGAAGACCAGTCCATAGAGAATGGCTAGACTATCTTTCAGCTGTGAATCAGGGATGAAGTCGGTAGATGCGTATGCACTATGTCGGGCACTTCGAAGAAGAGGTGGCTCCCCCAAGGGTGGTTGGGAGGAGAAAAATAGCAGTGAAAAAGAAGGTTCATTGGTTCTGGAATTCAGTGGGACGGCAGGAAATCGTGAAAGAGAGACCGACGAGCTATTAGTGACGACTAGGCATTCGAATCGGGAGGCAGGTGGGGTGGAGGAGGTGAGAGGATCCAGCTCGGGCTGCAGAGGCAGTGAGGAGAACATGGAGGGTGAACCAGGGGGAGAAGCAGAGGTACGGGGCTGAGGAGGATGCCATGGAGAACCTCTTCATGGCCTTCTTCTTTGACGTGGCATAATGTGCTCCGGTTGAAGGCAGAAATGGGATGAGTGCCCCAGGAAAATGTGAAGAGCCTGGAGAGGGCCGAGGGTTGCGAACACCATGAAAGACCAGGATAAACCAGGCCTGGGTAGTGAAGGGAGGAGAGGGTCGGGTCGTGAGCAAGGATGAAAAACACTTGCAGACGGAGGAGCCATATTAAAGTTGGTAATGAGAGTCGGGCACACCAGCGTTAATGGTGCTGCAGCGATGTGAAATCTCATAAATGCAAGGTCGAGGCGACAGTAATTGGCACGAGCCTAACACATGGATCCCTGCCTTGCTGGCCTGACATCTCTCCCGCTTCTCACCATATTTCTCACACTAACACCCCATCCGAGGGTATTATGACTATAATTTTGAATCTAATGGATGAATATATAATTTCTAGAATTTTTTGAAGTTGACCAAGTTGAAAATGTTGCAGATTTTAAACACATGTTTTTCTACACCTTGTATCTATCTTAATTTTTACTTAAAAGTAAAATTTAAATATACCCTTTTGAAAAGAATAGTTTAAGGATTATGAATATAATTTTTTCTAAATTTTTCATTGTATATTTTTAGAGATACCGATATTTCATTTCACCGAATCATAATGTCTGCTGAAAATATTATGCAGTGATTTAAAAAAAAAATAAAAAAAATTAGATAAAAATAATGCAAATGAAAACAAATTATAGGAATTGAAAGTAGATTCAATTTTGGAAATGCTGGTATCATTTTCGAAACCAAATTCTCAGTATTTGCAGGAGTCTGCAACCTCTGAAGTTTAGGTAAGCTTGGGGAAATTCTCTGGTTTTTTTTTTTTCAGTCCCAATTTCATGTATTTGACCGAAATGATCTTTCAGCTGAAACAATATTATTTCGACCGAAAGACTAATTTTTAACGGAAACCGTCAAAAGAGAACAGTTTTCAAGTTTTTCGATCGAAAAAACCTTCTTTCGGCCAAAAGCGTGTTGAGCGAATTCTGTCAGTCGGAAAAAATGAAAATACATGTCGTATCATTTCATTTCGCGCCAAATCGTATAAATACGCTTTCAGCTGAATGCATTTAACACAATTGATCAGATGGACGGAGATACATGAGCTCAGGGATAAAGTTTTAAAAGCATTTATATTACTGATTGCAGTTGTATTATTTTCTTTCTTTATTTATTCCCTATGTTCCATAGGCTTAATTGGAGGATCAATATCGATACATGATGGTTTTCTAGAGAACCTAAACAAAGTTTCGAATCATCTTTTTGGTTTTTGTTGAATAAGTTAATTGATGTTTGTTCAATTTTTTATTGGAATAACAATTTATATGTTGAAAGATAAATGTTGAGCATTTTTTCAAGGTGAAGTTTTTGTTGAACATATATTTTACAGATAACTATAAAAGTCATGGGAAACAAAAGTTTGTGCAAGAGAAAATTTGATCGCACTCAAGATGATACTCGCCAAAATGAACAAAGGAAAGAGAATTATTGGAGAAAGAAACGAGAACGTGCAAATATTGAAGAAAGAAATGATGATAATGTCAATAGATATTTTCAACAAGAAGAAATTCAACCAGGTATGCATGCACATATGATGATCGAGCACACTAGACACATTGAGACTGTATTAAGAAGGTACATAATTCAAAGTATAGAATTCAAATTTAAAATATTGTAAATAATATAATTGATTGTAATCACAATATGATGTTTTTCAAAAAACCTAAATAGATTTGTCTCATAATGTAGAAGAAGACGTTGAAGCCGAAATTGAAGTAGAAGGCATTGAAACCGAAATTGAAGCAGAAGATGTTGAAACCGAAATTGAAGCAGAAGACGAATCACCTATAGGTATGTACATAAGTTTAGATAATACAAGATGAACACTCAAGTATATATATTTTAGTGAATTTGTGTTTGGGTTATGTTTTTTAATATAAACTTTAAATTGAAATATGTAGGAGAATCTACCAACATTGATGATGAAATATTAGAAAATGTTGATACTGACAAATTTGAGAAGAAAAAAGATAAGCATTATATAAGATATCAAACTAAGATGATGTATAATATTGTTTTCAAAGATGAATCAGTAACAGTACAAGCTCAACTTTTACTTTGTCTAATGAAGTCAAGAAATTTAAAAGAAGCTACATCATTATTGGGTATTCAAAAGTCTACAAAGGATACAAAGGTGAAACATAATGTTTTTAACAATATAACTAGTGTATTAAAAGATTTTGGAAAATCTCGAAAAGAAGATTTCAATGTTGCATGTAGAGCGATACAAACAACAGTTGTTACATCTAGCAATATAAATGATCATTTGACACGACACATGGAAAAAATGATGGGAATGTCAAGAAAAACATTTCACAAACATAGAAAACTTCGATTGCAAATAGATGTAAATGATGAATTGGCTTGTTGGACAATGATTTCTAGACAACCATACAAAGATAGACTTGCAGAAAATGTTAAAGAATTGGCCCGTAATTGTTGGTTGGAAGAATATCGTGTTTCACCACATACAAGGGATGTGTTGTGATAAAGAATATCATGAAAACAATATGAAGAACATCCAAAACATATATTTCCAATGACACAAACAAAGTTGTTCAATAAGTTCAAAGAAGTGCACAAAGAAGTTAAAATTTCCATCAATACATTTGTGCAACAAAAACCATGGTTTGTTAGACCCATCACTATTCGTGACACTTGTTGTTGTCATTATCATGTGGAATTTGAGTTGTATTAAGACACGTTTTTGGATTTTGGTAAAAATTTGTGGCCAGGTTCACCTCCTCCTTCCACATTCCATGTTTTTGTATCTGAAATACTATGTGAAAGAGAAGATAATGATTTATTTTACAAAAAAAAATGTTTTGGTGGAAATAAATGTGATCGTTGTGGAAATATAAGTTTGTTTCATTCAAAGTATCATATTGATTTGAATGATCAATCATTTTCTAATATAAGAGTCAATTGGAAGGGATATGAATATACCAACAACACAGCTCCACATTCTTCAAATGTTATTTCTGAAAGAATTGATTTGAAGGTAGATAAAATTTATGTGATGGATTTTTTGAAGAAATTTGAGGAAGAAATATATAAATACACCAAGCATTTACATAGAGCTCGATGGAAAGATCTACAATTCAAACAATCTCGTGAAGTGTTTCCACCAAGGAAAATTTTGTATGTAGTTGATTTTGCAGAGAATTACACATTCTCTACACAAAAATAAATACAGAGCGAATATTATCATTCTGATCAAGTCACGATATTTTTCCATGTTCTATATAGACATGCTCAATGGAGTCTTGATAACATAGAAAGCACCAACGACAATCAACATGTTTTTTTTTTTTTGACAAAAGCAGTTAATGGAGCTTTATTATAGAAGAGCAGTGGCGAAGCCACTGGAACTGTTACATATGAGATAATACAAGTTCTATTGAACTGTTACAAGGCCAGGAGGCTCTACTCGCCTTCCTAATTATAGTTCTTAGATCTAGAAAACCTTCCTAATATTTAGATTCACTTTATGTGGATAATTCTATACAAAATGCCTACTTCACAACATTATTTGCAGCGTACTTGCTTGGCCTAAGATTTACTGGCCAAAATTCTTTGGGCCCTCCTTCTTGGGAAAACCTCGCTCCAGTTTCCAGTCCTTGTTCAACTTTTCCATTTGGGATTCTAGCTTGCTGACTCGTTCTTCAAACTCCTTCTTTGGGTCTATGTATTCATGGAGAACTTGGTCCAGCTCCTCAGAAAACCCGATTTTGGTTGTTGTGATATTGGCTTCTAGCATTTCTAGTCGTTTCCTTGCCTCAGCATCTAGGTTCTGAAGGAAATCATCTTGATTGTGCAGAAAATTTTTGAGCCTCTTCTGTTCCTCTTTCATTGCCTTTAGCTTGTCCTTCATCGACGGCTTGCTCCCTGAGTTGGAAGCCATTTCTTCTACTACTTCTCATGTTTGCCTTCTTATATGTGGGTGATTTCCTTTCACTGTTGATGCTTTGTCTCTGCGTGGGAGACTTCCTTTTACCAAGCTGCTTAGAGGATGGAATGGATCTTCCTAACCTATTCTTTTATCTCCGATTTAGTCCAAATTTGGGCTCCATTTCATAATATCGGTCCAATCCATCCAGCCGATTCGAGCGATCTATCATAGAGTATGGCTCTTGCATTGGGTCCTTGTCCTTTTCTGAGTTTTCAACGATCGATTGGATGACATTACCCTCATACCTGACACTAGTATTATCTCTGTCTGTCTTGTTTCGGGCCTTGTGAGATGTCTGAGCCTTTGGTGTACCCTCTTCTTTCCCTCTTTTCCAACTCACATCCTTGCGATCTCATTATCCTTTCTGGCCCACCGTGGTCTTAGCCTGCCTACCCAAGACTTAAGGAATTTCCACGATTGGCGTGATTCCATTGGCTTGGAGTGTTCCAATACTTGAGAGGGAACCTATGTTGGCTTCTACATCTGCTTGAGCATTCATCTTTCAGAGAACATGGAACAACTGATATGTTCTCAGGATTCCTAGTTGTAGATGGACTTTCTCTAGTATTTTCTGGAGTTTTTATTTCTTGACCGTGCTACGGTGGATCAGAGCTTGAATTATGATTCTTGAGTCTCCTATAATCACTATGTCTTGGACATTTTTTTTGATAGCCTGATTCATCCCTTGCCAAAGCACCAATGCTTTTGCTCTTTTGTTTGTTTATGCTTCTAATCCCTAGGCATAAGATAGTTCTAGCTATTGATTGGGGCTTACTAGGACCCCTCCTTTGCCTGCCACTCCAGGGTTTCCTTTAGAGGCACCTTCAAAGAACAATATATGCTTTCTTCTCTGTCTTTTCCATTCCTCAAAATCCTCCTCCTCCTTCTGGATTTCCCAAGTTTCTTATTTTAACTTGTTGCCTGTTTGTTGTAGGCGGTCCCTGATATTGAAGATTTTAATCCATTGCTCATCTTCCATCTCTGGGAGTCTCGAGTTCTTTACTTTGCAGAAGTAAGGGGTGATTTCGCTAAATAGGGCCTTTATCTTTGTTGCTACTTGTGCTAGGTTACTTTTGGTCTCCTTGAATATCCTGCTATTCTGCTCTAGACAAATCTTCCATAGGATGAATTTTGGGAGTGTTCTCCAGATAGTGGAAAGTTGGGCCTTTTTCATGACCTAAAAGGGACACTGGGAACTCCAGTTTCAGAGAAGGGTGGTGGTCTCTTGAGGTAGAATGATTGTTCTTGGATTTATCCCAAGGACCAAATGACAGACCTCCTTGGCGTATGCGCATTGCAAGAGAATATGGTCTAAAGTTTCCTCTTCTTGTGTGCAGAGTGGACATATAGATGGGCCTTCCCATCCTCTCCTTCTTAGATTTTCTCCAGATAGAATGATCCTATGGGCCAAGGTCCATACAAACATATCTATCTTTGGTAAGGACTTGGAAGTCCAGATGGCCCTCCATATTGCTGGATCTGGTCGGACATGAAGAACAAATGTAAAGTTTTTATACCCTGTTGTTGTTTTATAGGCTCCAAAGAATGAACCCCATCCTCTCTTGTATTTTTTCCTTGCTTTTATTAGGGATTTCCCTTGTAGATAGTCTGTCAAGGTGTTCCATTCCCCATCGAGCTCTTCAGGTATGTTGTTGGATTCCCACCTGAGCTAAGTTTTGTCCACATCTTCACTCCAGATTGAGATGTCCGAAATATTGATTAGGTCCTGAGTTCTCACCCAGGCTTTTAGCCGTTCTAAACCTTCCATCGAACTTAAAGGCGGGTCTCCCAGGACTGAGTCTTCCCAAACATTAATCTTCTTTCCATTCCATGATATCTAGGTGAGGTGAGGAATGAAGATCTTCAAAGATTTTAGACACAATTTGAAAATAGGAGAACCATTCGCAACAGTTGTTGGTCATTCCAGGAAATTTGTTCTGGGGCCTCAGAAGTACTTCTTCCAGATCACTTTTTTTCTCCAGGAGGCTTTCCCCGAAACAAGGTTTCAAAGTAGCTTGGATCCTAGAGATAATTTTTGGGATTGGATGTCTTTGAATTGGAGGCCTCCTTCTGAATATGGCTTGGATACTTTCTCCCATCTTATTAGGTGCATTTTCCTCCCTTTTTGCTTCCCTCCTTCCCACGGGAACCTTCTAAATAGAACTTCAATTTTCTGAATCATGGTGGCTAGGGCTAGTAACAAGGAACATCGGTATATCAAGATGCTTTCTAAAACTGATTTAATGAGGACAACTTTACCCGCAATGTTTAGCCAGTTTTCTCCCCAAGAGTTTATTCTTTCTTTTAAATTGTCTATCAGCGGGAGCCATTGAGATGCCTTTGACTTGGTCCTGAAAATTGGTACGCCCAGGTATTTAAACACATCCCAATTGGTGAAACCTTCCATTCTGAGGACTCTTGATATCTCCAACATTTCTCTTGGCAAGGTATTCCATCTGCAGATCTTTCTTTTAGGTGGACTTATTTCGCTTCTTGAGATCTCATTGTAAATGTCCAGCTCCACTTTAAACTTCCTTGTTATCTGTGCACTTGCTCCTCCCAACAGTAATGTATCATCCACGAATTGGGCGTGATTGATGTCTTTTACCCCTAGGGATATTCTCAGTCCCAGGAGGTTGTTATTAATCTAACCGTGATCCAGTTGGAAGCTGAGCACGGAGGCTTGAATTGCATAGAGTAGCGGGGAGAGGGGACAACCTTGTTGGAGGCCCCTAGAGGCTTGAAAGAACTTAGTTGCTCGACTATTTACTAGGGGGGCGATCCAGGGGGATCCAATGCAATATTTTATCCAATTTATAAAGGTTGGAGAAAATCCAAAGTTTTCCATGACTTTGAAAAAGAAGTTATGCTTGACTCTATCATACACATTTTCTATATCGATCTTTATGATCATACCTTTGTCTTTTCTTTGAATGCTTGAATGAAACACTTCCTGAACTAGGATGATGTTGTCCATAATATGTCATCCTTTGATGAACCCTCCTTGGTTCTCGGGGATGACCACAGGGAGGATTTGTTTTATTTTTTTGGCTATTATTTTTGTGAGGATCTTGTAGCTTGTGTTGCAGAGAGAAATTGGTCGGAATATTCCAAAACCTACTGCTCCTTTTTATTTCAGAATAAGAGCTAGGAAGAATGAGTTTGTTCCTCCTCCTATCTTGCTACAATTCTGAGATTTCTGGATCAATTTTATTAGATCTGGTTTTATTATATCCCAACAGTTTCGATAAAATTTAGTTGTGAAGCCATCTGGTCCCAATGCCTTGTCCGGATTCATCTGGTTGAGGTCCTCTTTTATTTCTTGTTGGTTTACTTCCTTTACCAATTTGTTGTTGGCATCCTCTTGGATAACAGAAGAAACTAGGGAGAGCGGATAGGAATTTGAGTCTATTAAGGGCGTTTGAGTTTCCATGTAGATATTTTCGAAGGCTTCTATTGCAACTTCTTTTATGCCTTCAAAATATGAAATAATCTGGTCATTAACATGGATTTCATTGATTGTCTTGAACTGCTTCCTTGATTCAGCTTGCTTGTGGAAGTAACTCATGTTTTTGTCTCCCACTTCCAGTGAGAGGCTTCTAGATTTATGTTGCCAATACCTTTCCTCCTCTCTATAGGCTTGATGTCAAGTCCTTTGGAACTAGTCCTCTTGGTGCAGAGTTTCTTGAGTTGTCTCCTATTCTTCCATTTCAAGCTGGTGATTTTCTAGCTGATTTTGGGCTTCTTGTTGTTTAATAATTGAATTCTTTTGGTTTTTAGCCCGGGCTTTGAGTGCAACCTTGAGCCTCCTATGTTTTTATTCCCAAAACAAAAAAGGGGATCCTCTGACCTTCTCATTCCATATTTTGGCAACCAAGTCCTGGAATTCTTCAAATTGAAGCCATGCAGGTCTAAATCTAAAAGGGATAGGCCCTAGATTTCTGTCCTGTGAAATCTCTAACAAGTTTGTCTTATGATCTGACACATTGTGCGGTAGGATAATAGTTGAGAGCGATATCCCCAAGAGAATAAAGGATATTTGGACTAAGAACCTGTCTAGCCTGGTAGCAATATGCCCTGGCCCTACTCTCTTCTTTGACCAAGTGTATTTCCCCCTGGTTGGTTTGGCATCCTCTAACTCCAAATATGACATGATATCTTCTACCCATTCCCTTTAAGGGTCTCTCACAATGGACCCACCTTTTTGATAACCACAGCGAGGGTTACATTGAGATCCCCACCAATAATGATGTTTTCAAGGTCATTTGAGAGAAGAAAATATTTAATCGAATCCCAATGGTTTATTTTTTCCTCTAATACGACCAGGACATAGAGGTTGAAGAGACTTACCAGTCGGCCCGTTTCTTTGTGAAGAAGACTAGTGAAAATACAATGCATGCATGTTTCGAATATGATTAGGTCATATTTCGCAGTGTCCCAGAGGGTTCCAAGACCTCCTGAGGCTCCTCTTGCGCTTACTGTTATTCCTTGGATTTTTTTCTAGAGGGATTTTGTTGCTTGGAGAAAGTCTAGTTCCTCCATATTGGTCTCCTGGATTAGAAGGATCTCAGTCTTTGATAGTTTGATTGTGTCCTTGAGGGCTTCTTCCTTTATTCTACTTCCGAAACCCCTATAATTATAGGAGGTTAGCTTCATGATTTACCTTGGGGGGGTATGGCCTCCTTGGTAAGCCCTGGACTTCTTTCTTTTCGTTCTTACAATGATCAGTTGTCTGATTGTTGGTTGTGAGCCACTAAGGACATCTTTGTAGGTTTCCTTTTCCCTTTCTTATTTATTTGATTTCCTTCCTCTGCCTTCTTTTTTAGGTGTGACTATGGATTAATCAGTGCCTGTATAGTCATTATCTGAGGAAACCTCTCCTAATTCCACGTCTTGAATTCCTTCCTGATCTACGGCGGCCTTTCCCTACCCCTCTTCCCTTTCGAGTTCTAGCTGATCTCGAGCTCCTAGTGGTGTCTTTTCTTGCGTTTCTAAATCGATTGGAGGGGCTTCCTTTGGTTCCTCGATGACCATTTTCTCTGGTTGTTCTTGTTCTAACACTCTGAAACTACTCCCTGCTGAGGTAGCTTCTGTCCAATTTCCATGTTCCTTGGGTTGAGATGTGGTTGAATTTTCATTCCAAGATCCGTTTTCCTTTCCTGATGTTTTCCCTTTCTGGGTTGTTGCCAGACTTCTTCGTCTTCCTTCTCTTTGCTACATTTTTTTGGGAAGTTTCTTTGAAAGTGGCCATATTCATGGCATCCCCTGCACTTGAAAGGTAGTTGTTTGTAGTTGAGCTTCTGGTAATGTTTCCAATCTCCAACCTTTAACTTGATTTCCTCAGGTAGGCCAGCCTTTAGATCCACTTCCACGCAGATGCGCACACATGAGTATTGGTCTTTGGGGTCTTCTCTGCCAGTATACTGCCCAAGCCCATACCCTATTTCTTGGAGTGAGCTAGGGTTCCAACAGTGGATCAAGATATTGGGTAGCCTGACCCAGACTGGGACATCCTTGGGCACTTCCAATGCAGGTTCGAAGCTTGGCGTCCATCGGTTCAGGTACATCCCTTGGGTTCTCATAAAATACAGGCCATTCCTGAAGATTAGATCTCTATCTTCCTGTGAGATAAATTCGAAGATGAAGAATACTCTTCCCACAACATAACAAGTAATGTTGTTTTGGATCAACGGACGCCAGTTCCTTTGGATCCAATTATCTGTAGATCTGGTTGAAGACCATAAGCCCATGAATTGGCCTACCAATCCACGATCAGACAGAGAAATCACTACCCTCATAGGGTGATCCATGGGTAATTCAATCTCAAGGATTGAGTTGAGCTTTTTAACGAAGATAGGAAGGGATGCTTGGGGAAGTTTCTTACCTTGGGCGACCATGAGCTTGTGAAAGGAGGGGGAAAGGGCGGTGAATCCCCTCCTCCTAATGTTGTCATCGCTGCAGCTGAAACGTGTCATATCTAGAACCCTAGGTGGGCGTCAGAGAAACATGCTCATTAGTTCTCACCAACACGCTAACGAAAATTGACATGTTATTAAAGAATATCACTTTTATATAAGTGATGATCGAGCACACGACACACATTATGTATAACATTGTTTTGATAAATTTTATGATTCATTGAAAGAACATGAAATCATATTCGATCGACATTGGATATGGTCAGATGGGTGTGCGGGCCAGTTCAAATCTTCACGATCATTCTATTGGTAATTTCGTCTTCATAAAAAATCAAACATTACACATTGTTGGAAATTTTTGAGACTGGTCATGGAAAAGGAGAGCACGACGATGCAGGGGCATGTATAAAACTAGCACTTCGAAGGTATCAGATGAACCCTCATGCAGATCGATTTGAATCCACTGAACAAGTTGTTGAATGGTGAAAATTGGCGTTGATCCATGAATATAATCCGTCAAGGGATGTGCACAAGTGTATCTATATATAAATGTTACACATGTACACATGATATTTTTATTTGAACTTGTTTAAATTTATATTCAAACTTCAATCATCTTCTTGAGAGATTTCAAGTTAACAAGTTCTTGTCTTGTGCAGTTTTTTTTTGGTATGTTGGAATCCAAGATGTAAATAGATCAATCTCATATGACGGTAGTTCAATACCTGGGACACAAAAAATACATTCAGTTAAAACAAAACATTTTCAAAAATTGTTTGCATTTGATAGAAGAAATGAGTCTTGTTTTTGTTCAGTTTGCATAGAGGACATAGAATCTATAGATATTTGCGAAAACAAAAATGAAAGATATGTTAAAGCTTGGAGACATACCGAACTTAATGTAAAATGGAAAATGCTACTTGCAAGATCAGATGATATGGAATCAAATGAAACTATAGTATCAATTGATGGTGATAGAGTTTCTGATCTCGTTAGAGAAGGTAATTTTTATGCTTCAACTTTTTCAAATAACTTGTAGATGTACTTGTGTGATAATCTAACATGAACTATTTGTTGTCCAATATATCCAATTATTTGCAGGAGATTTTTTTTCCATGGTTGCACCTATAGACAACATTGAAAATGTGAAATATTATTTGATGTGATGCACAGAACAAAAAATGAGGCTATTAGAAGATTTTGATGATAATGGTTTTATATATGAAAGAGGATCCATTGTATTGAAAGGATATTTTTTTGAAGAAGCCCATCAAACCGATACTCATGTTCACTTTCAAGAGTACCAGTCAGATGTCACGAGTTTTCAATATAGTCATTTGGTATGTGCAACACACATAAAGTTAATAGAAGTTCAATAAAAAAAAAAAAATAGAAAATGGAAAATGTCCAAAGTCGATCATGAATGAATAATTGAAGATGGAATGTCATTACGATGTTTTTAAACAAGTGGCACATGTACATTCTAGAATTTTTATTTTTCATTGAAAGTACATTCTAGAATTTGATGACTTGTTTTGACTATTTTCAACCATATTTCCAAATAGGATATTTATAAAAAGGGTATGTATAAAAAACTTCGGATTATTCTTAAAAAACACAGATGAAATATGGTTCAACCATATTTTATCTGTGTTTTTCAACCATTACACCAATCAAAATTATTTAATGAGCATTACACCATTCAAAATTCAGTTGTATACCTCTTGTATTGTGAGCATTTTATTTTAAACCAAAAAATTGTTAAACACCATTTCCATTGAACACTTACTTTTTTCAATAGTATTTTTTTCCATTTTATTTTAATAATATTACATTGATTTTAAAAAAAAGTTAAAAATATTTTATATTTTCTATTGTAATAATATCTTGTTTCAAATTTTAACTCATTCTGATTTTTATTTTATTTTACGAGCATTATATAAATTAAAGTTGAATTGAACATCTCTTTTATTTTGAATATTTTTTTTAATTATTGTTCTCAAAATTAAAGAAAAGTTTAAAACATCTCTTTCATTTTGAGATTTTATTTTATTAAGGGTATATGAACTTTGAAGTGAATATCTCTTCTAGCTTTAGCATTTTTTTAATGACCACATGATAAAATTAAAGAAGAGTTGATTATCTCTTCCGTTTTAAGGTTTTATTTTATTGTCACATCATTTTGAGCATTTTATTTTATCATTATCACACAAACCAAAAAAGAGTTGAACATCTCTTTTATCTCAAGATTTTATTGTATAAACATTACCTATAATTAATTTGGATCTCTTCTATCTTGAGAATTTTATTATTATTACTATTGCACCAATCAAAGAAGAGTTGAACATCTCTTCTATCCTAGATTTGAGAGCATTGACTTCTTTAAGTGGTAAATTTTTTTTCATTTTTTAAATTAATATTCTAACAACTAAAAACAATTTAAACATCTCTTCCACTTGTTGTAATAACACTTTACTAATAATATCATATATATATCAATATCTCCATTCTAATTATTAAGTTGATTTACATTTAAAATTTGAAATTATTTAGAATCTCCATTTTAATAATTAAGTTGATTTTCATGTAAACTTATTTAGAAGTGTTAATCATTAGAATTAAATTGTAATTAATAGATCTCTTCTCTAACAAAGTTAACCACTCAACCAACCTTTCTTTTGTGTCATATTTTACTCATCAACCTTTCACTGACTCACATTTATCCGGCCTTAACCACTCAACCCGGCCTGTTTCTAAAGAATATCTGGCACAAGGTTCGAATGTTGGAATTTCTCTGGTTACCTCGCCTGTGACAGGGTGTACGAAAAACTTCTAGAAGGGAAAGAAACTGTTTAGGCATCCTCTGAGTGGGAAAAAAGCAGGATCAAATTCGTGGGACAGAAGGAAACAGTGGAAGGCTAAGAAAACTATACACAAGATGGTTCTTGTTTCTGATGTATGCCTTACTAAAACTTGCAGTTTGGACTTATGCAGTTTAGTTTGTAGAATCTCATATCACTATCTATGCAAGGTTTCATTGATGGAATGGATTGATACCAACTGGAAGCAGTTACTTGGTTATAAGTTGGAGCTGGTCAGACTTACCAAAGGTTGGGTAGGCATTATCTGTAAAATTCCTGAAGATATGACCATTTTTCTAGCTCATAAGTGGACTCTAGGGGATTCCAGTCTCATGTTAAAATGGTGGTGATTGGCCTTCAATCCCGACACTGAATATTTTCAGTTTCACCACATATGGGTTTTTCTCTTGGGGCTTCCCCTGCAGTTCTGGAATGAAGATGCTTTGGTAGCTATTGGCAATTCTTTAGGTACCTTTATTTCTTTGGGGGAAAACCTTCTTTCGGCCTCCTGTAGAAAGATTTGGAAGATCTTGGTAGAAATGGATGTCCATGGAGGACATCCATAAATTTTGGAGATTGATTGGCGTGATAGGCGTTTCACGTAGAATCTAGATTACCTCAGAATCCCATTATGTTGTAGTATCTGTCATAAGACGGGCCACTTGAGAAGGAATTGTTCGGGGTGGTTTGATGACGAGGATGTCTTTGAAGAGACAACACTACATAGAGATCTGGTAGACTCGGAGGAGGAGGTTTTATCTACTTGGAATGATCACAGCATCCCTGGGACATCGACTCCACTCTTTCTGCCCCTAGAATTGTTTGTTACTGGTAAGCTACAACTTTACTGTCTGGCACTGTATTATTCACTTTCTTTAATGGAAAAGTATGTATTGAATGCCTCTCCTATTTTACTTTCTCTGCTTACCTCTGAGGAATTTTTGTCAGGGAAAGGATTGGCTGACCTAACCAACTCGACTTTCCCTCATACTAGGCTATCGAAATCATCTCTACTATGTTTTGGGGTTTTAGTTTCTTTACCTACTGTTCAGGACTCTGTCCATGTATCCACCTCTACCTTTTTTCCGAGTACTATTACCGAGCAGTGCCTTAAATCTCATGCTTTTTCTCTTTCTAGACCTACTTTGGAGGATACTCCCTTCGGTCCCATGGAAGATCCTGTTGTCCTAAGATTTCGCGAATCTGAGGAGGATGAGCCCACACTTTTGGGGGTTCTCGATTCACTAATTCTCTTTCTCAAAGACTGTTTCTCTCCATCTTCTCTCCCTCCCCAATTGCCATCCTATTTTGGTTCTACTATTATTAATACAACACATTTCAATGGAGAGGTCAACACTTTGGATAATTCTCAGGAAGAGAATACAAAGGAGTTCTCCTGGTCTCGTGGAACTGCTATTGAGCGTTCCCCCATCAAGACTAAGAGTTTTAAAAATATTTCATAGGCTCAGGCGAGTTCTTCTACCATTTTAGACCCATCCTCATCTTACAGTGGGGAACTTAGAGAAGTGAAGGCCCTTGCAAGGGCCAAATAATGATATTATTGTCTTTTAATCTTAGAGGGATCAGAGGGCCCCTAAAAGTAGCCTCCCTTCGACGGGTATTGGATTCTACCAAGCCCAATATTGTGTTCTTTCAGGAAACGATGGTATCTGATAAAAAATCTCGTGTATTTTCTCAATGTTTTCGGCTGTCATGGGTTATAAGTGAAATGAGTCCGGAAGACAGTTCTGGTGGTCTGTTGGTGATGTGGGATCCCTGTTTTATTAGTCTGAAACATTTTCTTACTTGTGGTGGTATATTGTTAACAGGTTTGATTCTAGCTACTAAAAGGATGATTAATTTATTGAATGTATATGGGCCGTGTTTGGAGCACAAGGTTTTTTGGACTAATTTGGAAACAGAAGGATTATTGTCTCTAAAAAATCTGGTGATTGCAGGGGACCTCAGTCTAACACTTTCCACTAGAGAATCTTGGGGAGGATCTAGTGTTACTTGTGCACTGTCCAATTAATTTAGCTCCCTGTTCCAATCGCACTGTTTAGTTGACCTCCAACCTGATAAGCTTGTCCCAACTTGGAGGAATGGTTGTTTAAGGGAAGATTTGACTGCAAAAAGATTGGATAGATTTCTTCTATCAGAGGATCTTCTCTTATATCTAAATATTTACCGTACTTGGGTTGAATTCCCATTTGTTTCAGACGATGCGCCCATACTTTTACAGATGGAAAACACTGCTCGTACCAATGCCTATCTGTTTAAGTTTAATCCACAATGGCTGCGTGAAATGGACTATAATTTGAAGCTGTCTAAAATCTGGAATGACCCGAAATATCTTTGGGAGGATGACATTCAGAACTGTTTCACTTGGAAACTAAAGGACCTAAAAGTAATGACTAAGAGGTGGGAAAAAGTAAGAAATGAAAGGATAGAAAAGGAATTGGAAAATTTGGAACTCAGTATAAAGAGCCTCATAAATCAGTTACCAGATGGATCTATTAGCGCTTGGGTCGAGAGAGATTTGATATACTTGGAATAAAAAAAAAACAAATTACTTATTGAAAGGGAAGAACACTCGAGAATCAAAGGTAGGGCTATCTGGATCAAATTTGGAGACCTCAATACAAAAAAAAATCATCAATTTGCTAATCAGAGGAGAATCAACAAACACTTATGGGAAATTAAGGATGACTATGGCACTTTTCATCAAGGTCAAAAGGAAATCATTAAGGAGGTAGAGAATCATTTTAAGGGTTTTTTTAAGTCTGTGGATAATATATCATTAACCGAATAGGTAATGGTAGAAGGTATTTTCCCAAGATTGATCAGTGAGGTGGAAGCCCACGAGCTTATGGTGCCAATCAAAGAATCAGAATTGAAGTCGATTCTCACTCTCTTCAAAAGGGATAAGAGTCCAGGCCCGGATGGCTAGACGGTGGAATTCTATTTTCACTTCTTTGATTTAATTAAAGAAGATCTTTTGGCTCGTGTTGAAAGTGTTAGGACAAGGGGGTGCTTAGCTGGGAGCTTGAACTCTACCTTTATATCTCTGATTCCTAAATTGAATAAACCTCTTGGTTTTGGAGACTACAAACCTATATCCCTTTGCAATTTAATTTATAAGATTATTTCAAAAGGTAATGCAAACTGTATTAAATTGTTTCTCTCCAGGGATTTATCACCTAAACAGTTCGAATTCCTGGAGGGGCATCAAATACATGATGTGATTGGGACCTCACATGAATGTATACATAGTATAAAAAAAAACACAAAAAATCTTTGATTCTAAAACTTGATCTCCAAAAAGCATACGACTGTGTGAACTGGTTTTCTGAGGTTGATTCTAATTTAGGGTGGTTTTGGTGTGTCGGTGCCCAACTGGATTATGTTTTGCGTGAACTCAGCTTCATTTGTTGTTTTGGTAAATGGAGAGGCTACCAACTTTTTCAAAAGTGGACGTGGACTTAGGCAGGGTTGTCTGCTTTCTCCTCTATTGTTCATCTTGGTGATGGAGAGTTTAAGTTTGTTGATTAATTCTAGACAAAGGGATGGCTCTTTAACTGGAATTGAAGTGTCCAAACTTACCAAGATACTTCATATCCTGTTTGTTGACAATATTTTAATTCTAACCCATGCATCGGTGCAGGAGTGGACAGTGATGATGGATCTTATAATTTTTTTTTGCATGGCATCTGGTTTAAAGGTGAATCCTACAAAGTCTAAGGTGCATTATTTGGGTCTATCAGAGACAGAACTTGATGTTTTCAAGATCTGCATTCCATATAGTTTTTTATATCTTACAGAGGGTTTCAAATATCTAGGATATTATCTAAGAGCTGGTATTCAAAAATCTAAATACTGGTCTTGGCTTATTCAGAAAGTAGAAAAGAAAATCAGACATTGGAGCTACAGATGGTTGTCTCTGGGAGGTAGGTTCACCCTTTGTAAAGCTGTGCTGGAGAGTCAACCAGTTTACTGCTTGTCCTTGGCATCAATTCCTTTGTCTATTCTTCATAAATTAAGAAGTATTTTATACAATTTTCTTTGGAATGGTAGTGCTGATACCAATCATTTTCATCTTTGTCATTGGGAGACCTTAGCTCGCCCTAAAAGGATGGGGGGTTGGGGACTATTAAATATTCATTTTTTCAGCAAAGTTGTAGCCATGTCGACTCTTTGGCGTGTACTAACTCAGAATGGTCTTTGGAAAAAAGTTTTAAAGGATAAGTATCTATCCCACATGTATGTGCATAACTGGATTCAAACGACGACTTTCAAACAACTTTCGGCTTCCAAAGTTTGGAACAACTTTCTAAAATCGGTTCCTTTGATTATTAATTGGCTTGTTTGGAAGCTCGGATCAGGTCATTTAATTGATATAGGCATGGACAGAATTCTGGGACTTGGAGAGGTGTCTTTTTTATCAGCTTCTCTTTTAAAAATACTTAAGCAAAAGGGTGTTTTGGTTCTTGCACAGGCAAGGAGCCCAAATACATGAGCCTTTATGACTAATTGGATGAGCAGCGAAGACTTGGCTCTTGTAGGAAACCTGGCGGAGGAGTGGGATAGGTATCGTCGGGCACTTCTATCAGTGGAATAACTCTATCGGATAACGAGGATGATTTTTTATGAACGGGTGGGGATTCTTCTGGTTTTTTGACTACTAAAAATGTTTATACTTCTTTACTCTCTTCTCATAATTTACAGGTGGCTACAGAGTGGCGTAAAAATTTCTGGTTCTAGAAAATTTAGATGAAAATCAATTTGTTCTTTTGGATTGTGGTTGAAAACAAAGTATTAACGTGGCAAATACTCCAACAAAAAGGTTGGCAGGGGCCTGGGCGATGCTATCTATGTAAAGAATCAAATGAAGATACAAACCATTTGTTTATCCACTATGATTTTACGAAAAGTGTTTGGCACTGGATTATAGCTAGAAGAAAATACAAACAGTCGTGGCATGGAATTGATTTTGAAGACTGTATAACAAATTGGTGAAAAAACAAGCTAGTTCCTATCAGTCTATTAGCATTAACTTGCTAGTTCATTTGGCTGGAAAGAAATGCATTTGTTTTCAAAGGTTTGATTCCATCCGTTAACAGGGTTTTTATCAAAACTTTTGGTGCTCTCCAGATCCCGGTGGAAAAACAGGTAACTTTGTCAACCAAAACAAACAGACTTCTGCCTACCTTAGTCTAACCCCTTGCCAGTTTTGATGGTGCCGCCAAGGCTGATGGCACGTGCAGTGGGGCGGGAGGAATTCTTTGGGTATCTACTAGAAGGGTATACAAATCGTTTTTTAATTGTGTCATTGTATCTAACACAATGGTAGAGCTGCTTGGGGCATGGACCACCCTCTATATTGCAAATCATTTAACCCTCAAAAGACTTCAGATCCTAGGAGACTCAAAGGTGATCATATATTGGATAAATTTCAAAGGTGATCTCTATGTCTACACATTAGAAGGATGGAAGCATAGTTTCAGGATGCTTAGAAAAAGTTTCGAAGATTTACATTTCTTCCACATCTATCAAGAATTAAACAAAGAAGCGGATAGTCTTTCTAAATCTGCATTAATATCTCCCGAAGGAATTATCACTTTATCAGCCTGTTCAAATGGCGAGGAAGGGCTTACTCATCACATAAGGATCTATTAGTACTGTAGTTATCCTTTCATTCCTGGTTTTGTTTTTGGATTTTCATCTAGCTGTAGGGGAGTTTATTTATTTTTTTTGTAAGTAAGAGGGTTTTAATTTATAAAGTTCCTTCTAGAGGCAAAAGAGGTTCCAAAATACAGAGATTGTCTTTGCTGTGGTGACTGGGCTACTCCAACAGAGGGGAAACCAGCCCAGTCAACAGCCTAGTCAGCATTTGCTTACATTGTAAGCTATAAAAAGAAGAAATTGGCACATCATCACTGGGCTGCCCCAACAGAGGGGAAACCAGCCCAGCCAATAGTCTATTCATCATGTTCATAACTGTAAACTAAAAAAAGGAGATACTGACATATCTACAGATCATAAAAAAGGAGAACTTGACACTTCAGCATGCTAGACACCAGACGCGTAGCCTGTCCAGGTGGCACTAAGATCCCCTGGCCACGGTTCCTCCTCGACCAAAGCGGTACCATCTCCCCACTGCATCTCGGACTGCTCCTTGGTCGCTGCACCCGGACCATTCCTCGCATCGTCCTTCATTTCCATGGCAGCCTTCTCCCCTCGTTCCAGAGCTGACCTTGCTCCACTCTGATTTGCTTTATCCTCGCTTGTATTAGCTGCCTACGACATTGGGGTGTCCTCAGTTGGCGCTACGCCCTCCTTGGCAGGGACTGGGGGTGAAAGCAGTGTCTCAGATAACGCAGAGAGGATCTGTAGAAATTGCGCCACCTTTTCATCGGTGAGCTGCATCCTGAAATGCAAATCCTCTACCCCTTGGCGGAGTTCGAAAACGAGGCCATAAAGAATGGCTATCTTGTCTTTCAGCTGGTCGTCGGTGGTGGATTCGGAAGTGGGGGTGCTGGGGTGGTCAGGCTGCCGCACAGGGTGAGGCTGGTCGGCCCCTATCGTTCTTGTAAAAGCCAGGTTAGGAGAGTGGATTGAAGCGAAGAGGAGACGCCGAATCGTACCATGAAGCCAAGGAACTAGTTCCTGGCATATGAAGTTTAGCGTTGGCAAATTGAGAGAGGCAGAGTCGTGAGTTTCAGCTTGGTTGATAGCCAAATCAGTGGGAGGCGAGTTGGACGGAGAGAGGGAGGGTCGGCGCGGTCTCCATGGAGAGCCCCGCCGCGGCCTCCCTCTCGGGCGTTCTTTGCGTCGAGGCATGGTGCTCGCGTGGTGATGGTCGTCGTGGTAAGGAGTAAGAGGAGCCACTGAGAACCAGAAATCACAATCCGGGGATGGCCAAGGCTGCGGGATGGAGATCCAAATGAACCAGCCGCAGAAACAATGAACCAAAGTTGGTAACAGTGCCATAATGCCGAGCAGGGGCCGAGTGCGGGCATTTACTTGCCTTCCCATCGCCATAAGGGCGTTTTAATGCAGTGGAGGAGTGGCGGACAGTGGCATGAGCCCGTCACATGGCTCCGTGCCCTGTTGGACTGTGCCCGCTCCACTTGCGTACCATGTGGATTTCCATAACACCCCATCCGGGGGGTAGGGGATTTTATTATAGCTCTAGGGAAGTGTCTTTATATGATTTTGTTTAAAGTTTTGTAACAGATTTTGGATCTGGAAGACTTTCTAGGTTTTGAGTAATTAAATTCCATGAATGTGTTGGAATACTGGATCTGGAGATTCAGACTTATACTATTTTTGGGTAGTTATTGAATGAACATGAGCAAGGGTGCTCTACGGATGTAAAAATTATATTTTACTTTCAATATAATTGTGAAAATTTTCTCTTGGAAAAAAAAGCTAAGGAAATTAATACAACCTTGCCTAAAGTCAAGTGAAGACCCTTACAAAAATGTGGGTTTATGTGAATAGTACTAAAACATAGTTTTCAAATTGTTTTCCTAATGTAATTCCCTTTCATACATGTTATCTGAGTTTTACAAGGGGTATGTGTTGTTCCTTGGCATGTCTAAAACACAATGCTTGAATGCATACCTCCTCCTTTGAATTCCACATTGGTTACCTTCTTCCAAAATCAAACACAAGTTTTTTGAAAGGAAATTGGTAGATCATGAAAATTTCTTCCTTTTAGTGCAGTTCATACTAGCATAGGCTTTGGATGTTTAAAGTGTTTTCTACTGCCATATATTCTCAAATAAGTTTGGCATGGTTTAACATGTTCTCTACTATCATATACTCTTAAATAGATATGCAATGTTACAATCTTGTATGTTTGGCAGCTCAATTTTTTCTTGTCTATCTATTGATTTTGCATATTCTTAAATATATAAACAACAACACATTCTTGTATTATTGACTTTGCATATTCTTAAATAGATAAATAACAATTCACATTCTTGTATTATTTCACTTTAATTTTTTATTTTCATTTATTTAGAAGATCTCATATGTCTATCTTTCTTTTAGTTTTTCCTTTAGTTATTTTTATTAGTTAAGTGCATCTATGTAACCAATTTATTTAGCATATCATATGCCTATCTTTCCTTTAGTTTTTCCTTTAGTTTTTTTTATTAGTTAAGTGCATCTATGTAACCAATTTATTTAACAGATCTCATATGCATATATTTCCTTTAGTCTTTTATTAGTTAAGTGCATCTATGTAACCAATTTATTTAACAGGTCTCATGTGCCTATCTTTCATTTAGTTTTTCCTTTAGTTTTTTTATTAGTTAAGTGCAGATCTATGATATCATATGCCTATCTTTCCTTTAATTTTTTCTTTAGTTTTTTTTATTAGTTAAGTGCATCTATGTAACCAATTTATTTAAAAGATCTCATATGCTTATCATTCATTTAGTTTTTCCTTTAGTTTTTTTATTAGTTAAGTACATCTATGATCTCATATGCCTATATTTCCTTTAGTTTTTTTTATTAGTTAAGTGTATCGATGTAACCAATTTATTTAGAAGATCTCATATGCCTATCTTTCCTTTAGTTTTTTTTATTGGTTAAGTGCATCTACGTAACCAACGGGGTCATTAGTAACTAGAAAAAATATTAAAATCTTTTAATATAAAATTATTCTGCCAAAATTGTTTGATGATATGTCAATAGAATCATATTTTTGACAATCCACAATGAACATAAAATGAAACATTTAAATTAATACATAGTAGAAAAGTGAACACAAAATGAAACATTTAAATTAATACATAGTAGAAAAGTATTTAAGAGTTTGATGCTTAATTTAATGCATTGTAAAAAGGAGAATATACAAAACATTAGTTCATTACTAGTTAACTTTGCCACTTTTTTTTCCATCAACTTTGAGAAATCAAATATCAGACAATAAATTGCTATTTTGAATTCTAAAATTATGAAATATAT
>JZKD02S2182111.1:362115-374997 GCA_000966675.3 Picea glauca
GAATAGTTACACTGTAAAATACATAAGTTTCACATCCATTTTAGAATGATAAGAAAAACTAAGACAATTAACTCCAAAATTATGGACTTTGATCCATTGCTTTAAGATAGATCACTTCATACCTACAATTCAAACCTGCAAATAAAACAGAATTCAAAAATTAAAAATTTACAATTCAAACATGCAAAATAATACATAATTCAAAAATTGTGATTAAAACAAAATTGAGATACATACCAAAAGAGTTAAGTCTCATCCTCCAACATACTCTTTCCCACAAAATATGTTGTAAACATATTTTCCACCAAATATAATTTAGACAGTTGTAACAATAAAAAAACAAATAACACATATTAGCATATATAATGTAACTAAATATTAAATAAAAAAATAAGAAATAATAACATACCCAACCAGAGTTAAACATATTTAAGATAATTACTCTCCAATTAAGAGTACATGATTTAAACAATTTGTAAATCTTATCTAAAATCTAAAAAAAAAATAAAGAGAAAAATTATGTTCTTGGTAAAAAAAATTGTGAGTTAGAGTTAGATAATAATCTAAAAATAAATATAGAATTGTATATGAAGAAAGTTCAAAAATATCCATATTAAGATATTCTTCCAATGAAATACTTATCTCCTTGTGGATAAAGTCCCAAATCCTTCAGGTGAAATTCTCCTTGTGGATAAGGTCCCAAATCCTTTAGGTGAAATTCTCATCCCAAGTGATGTTATTGTATTCTTGGTAAAACAAACTGTAAATTAGAGTTAGATAATAATCTAAAAATAAATATAGAACTGTGCATGAAGAAAATTCACAAATCTCCATATTAACTCATTCTTCCAATGAAATACTTATATGCTTGTGGATAAAGTCCAAAATCCTTCAGGTGAAATTCTCCTTGTGGATAAGGTCCCAAATCCTTCAGAAATTCTCATCCTAGGTGATGTTATTTGATCATATTTACACAACAATAGAATACTAATCTCCTCAGCCGTTAAATACTTATTTCTTCTTCTACAGTGGTCATATAATCAAATTCCATGATGCCCTTTCAAACTAAAGGACTCATAAATCTCCATATTAAGCCATTCTTCCAAAAATCTACTTATTATATAAAAAAGTTCACAAATCTCCATTTTAAAAATCATTCTTATGGAAAATACTTATCTCCTCTTTCTGCGGTGGAATAGATGTTCTCATATAATATTGCATGTACATGAAGAAAACACAAACCTGCACATGTATATTAAGTCATTCTTCAAAAACCATTTAAATGAGATGTATTCATATTAGATATAATGAAATTCTCTTTGAAATTATGTGTGAGCTAGCTCACATATATAATTTTTGTGAGCTAGCTCACATATACAATATGTGTGAGCTTATTTGTAAATCTAATTGAATGTTGTTTTTTGTGATTAGCAACCAATTTAGTTAAGAGTTTGAAAATACCTCAGCAAGAAGTAATTCACTTAATTGTATGTAGAAAACACAAATGTCTATACTATGTCATTCTTGGACAAGAAAGCAAGGAATGCAATCGAAGAAAATTTAGAAACTTTCTCTTTTCTGATGTGGGATAGAGTGTATTCTCAAATAGTCAAATGTTCAAGTTCAAAATTAGGTGTTCATCATGATATAACCTTAAATAAGTTTGAATGTAAACCATTTAATACAATGATTAACTTATCTATGGGTTCTATATATTTCAAAATAATTGATCAAAGTGCTGAGTAGGAAAGGATAAACTAAAAATTTGAGAAAACAAAAATTTGATAAAAGTAAAAAACATACATTTGTGAATCATCCTCAATGAACAAATCCTTCTAAAATTTGGGTGCTTCCTCTGCTTCCTCCTCAATCCCTATCTCCCTCCCAAGCACACTTTCATGTACTCTCTTCTCCACATTAAACTATATAACACATTTGAAATTTGAAAATTTGAAAAATTAAATTTAAATGATTATAACACATTAAATTTAAATGATTTTAAGACATTAAATGATACCTGTGAACTCCCACCCTCTTCAAACTCTCCCAATGAGAATTGAGACAAGCCTACCCAAGTAGTAGGAGATGGAATAGGAATCTATGAACAACACAACTAAGAACTAAATGTAGGATTCAATGTGTTCATAATTATACAAAATTATAAATGTTGTTGATCTCTTATTCAAAAGAGTGGAGATTGAACAACTATTAGAAAACACATATCTGATTCAACCCATCCAAATTTAAACTTGTGGAATAAAGTCCCCTACTTACTGGAGATTCATTTAACATGTCTCCAAACTGCAATTAATGCAAATAACAACTCAATTATTTATATAGATACAAAGATATATAAATCTAGAATTAGAAGTAAACTATCATAAAATGCGTAAAACATTTCCTAACTAGAACACATACTGGTTCGAGTCATTATTCTGAATGACCTTCTTCCAACCATCCCGACAAAATTTTACATACTCCAAAACATCTTCTACTGACATTGTATCTAAATCTGCATCTGTTTTATAAACAAATGTGTCTTGGGAATTGGCTTCCGCTCGCTGACGATTCATGCCAACATCAACACCATAAAAAATCGCTTCCAAATTTTCCCTGATTTCATTCTTGGCCTCTTCGCCAATTTATCACTTTGATATGCCCATTTGCGATCATATGTATGTCATTTACCAGTCCCATAATATTTGGGCAGTAGAGTAGTATAATCGGGGTGCATGTGCAAGAAAAACTCTGCAAAAAAGTGTCTTGCAAAATAGTGTGGAACCTCATCGTTCCACGGTAATTTCCCATATGCCACCAAAAATTTGTTATACAAATGTCATGCAATGTTAGGGTGCTTAAAATATTACACCTTCAACATCTTCCACTTTGGGCCCTCTTTGAAATTGAACATCAAAATGGCGTCTTCTTTTGAAAATATATTTTTTATTGTCTCCCATTTATTAGGGCTAATCACCTCTGACTTTTATTGCCTCATTAGATTGACAACATTGTCAGTGGTTGGCCCCATATTCTGATATGCGTCCATAAAGTTTTCCAATGACTGCAAAACAATTTCCAAGCTTTTTTTACTCTCCTGAGGGAGTTCCAAGACCACCAAATCATTTTCCAACCTCCTTTTAACACTTGAGCATCGCTCAAGCATCATTTCTTTAGTAATCCCTTCCTAGGGAAGTTCATCACCAACATCCAAAGGATAGGTGGACGTAGGCGTGTAATCTTCTGTTTCTTGATAACGCGGCCTCCTAAATCCACCTTCACCCTCTGCATCGACATTTGAGTCTTCGTGACAACCACTCTCTCTTTCATTGATGTCCCTTGCTTTAAACTCATTGTTTACACACACATTTGAAAGTAATTACAACATTTAACTTTACATAAATTTAAATACACAAAAATAAACAAAATCAATGAAAATTACTAGGAATATTCTCTTGTCCTAAGGTATTCCCTACATTCTCAGGTGTAGGAGTATCAATGCACAACCTATCTAAGAAGGTTGCATCCATACAAGTTGCTTGAGTAGGTTCTGGAGTTGATATATTCACAAACTCATTTGAATATCTCTTTTGACGAGATTGTTGTTGGTCACTCGGAGTCTCAGTTGAAGAAGGATTTATTGTTCTTCCTTCTTGGGATAACCTAGAGAGTTTACGAGGAATGTTTGGAGAATCTTGTGTTCACATCTCTCCTCAATATCTATCCGCAATGCATAGTTTATCAATAAAAATGCAGAGATGTACCCAAGTTCAAGTAATTAAAAACACAGAGATAAATTGAAGTTTTAATCAATCAAGCTGCAGAGGTACTCGTTCATAAGAAGGTGCAAAGACTAAATATTCAACCATGAATCAATAAACTCAAAGATAAGTAAGGGATAGACAATAGGAAAAATTATTATCATTCACTCATCATCCATGCATAAAAAAGCAGGGCATTTGAATCTATATTTCTTTAAACACCGAAGTAACGACCGTCGATTCGGCTCTTGGACGACTACTCAGGCACAGACTGATGACTAAAGGGATAAGGGATAGAAGATAAAACCACAATTTTTTCATAATAATCAATAAAACTCACACATAGAAGTCATTGAAATCACAATTTGGGTTCCCCAAGGGAAATCAATTCAAAAAAACAATAAGCAAGGGGATTCATTAAAATTTCCCTATGGTTGGATCCACAAAGACCACATATAATGCAATGCATTAGAATCCCAAAAACAAAGAGTTTAATATTCATAACCTCACACACCCACAGAGTTTAATGTATAGGTTATTAATGAATTAATGTATAGGTTATTAATGAATTAATGTATAGGTTAATGAATCAAAACAAAGAGTTTAATGTATATGTTATTAATGAATTAAATAATAAGTTATCAATTTGAATTTATATTATATGAATATAAATATCATCAATAAGATAATAATTAGTTAGCATATATAAATATTATATGAAGTTATAATAAATGAGTATAATAATTATTTCCCATCTAAGACTCTTTTATTTCTATATTAGACTTTATTATCCAAAATGAACTATTTGTTATGATTATTCCTTTAGTCAAATGGTCACTACAATTGGAAAAGACCACCAAAGTGGGAGACTAGTTCCTTTTTGAGGAGTTTATTATGATAAGAGTCTATGGTTCGGAACAGAAGCCATATCAAAAGTGAATGCTGAATTTGGTAGAGAAGTTATATCAAGAGACTAAAAAAAGTGAAATCCATTCAGTTAGTGACTAAAAAACCAATCATATTAAATTAAATATTGATCGGATGAATTTCAAGGGAAAAAAAAATCTACAGAAGTAAGTGCAAAGAATAAACATTCAACCATGAATCAATCAACTCAGAGATAAATAAGGGATAGATAGCAGAGAAAATTATTATCTTTCACTCGTCATCCATGCACAAAAAAGAAGGGAATTTGAATCTATAGGTCTTTAAATACCGAAGTGACAACTGTCGATTTGGCTCCTAGCCGACTTCTCAGGCACAGACTGATGACTAAAGGGATAAGGGACAAAAGATAAAAACACAATCTTTTCATAATAATCAATTAAACCCACACAGAGAAGTTATTGAAATCAGAAGTTTGGTTCGTCAAGGGACTGTCATTCAACTCAGAGGTTTATCATTCACAATGCACAGTTTATCAATAAAAATGTAGAGATGTACCCAAGTTCAAGCAATTAAAAACACAGAGATAAATCAAAGTTTTAATCAATCAAGTCACATAGGTACTCGGTCATAAGATGGCTCAAAGAATAGACATTCAACCATGAATCAATCAACTCAAAGATAAGTAATGGATAGACAACATGGAAAATTCTTATCCTTCACTCATTATCCATGCACAAAAAAGAAGGGCATTTGAATCTATAAGTATTTAAACACCGAAGTGATGATCGTCGATTCGGCTCCTGGACGACTGCTCAGGCACAGAATGATGACTAAAGGGATAAGGGACAAAAGATAATGTAACATCCCGCTCTTGCGCACACTGAGCGAACTTATTCTTTCAAGACACTTGCTCACAAGTGATTCAGATTATTATACTATTAAGCATTTGATTTTGATTATGAGGCGTTATGGGTTGATGACATGTTATTTTGCTGCATTGACATAGACAGGTACTATTGAATTAGCTTTACTGAGTGTGCAGGATTTTGGACCTCGAGGATGCAAAGGCATCAATGGAACCCCTTGGACTTCGGATCAAGTCGGGGAGTGAACTATTGGGGTTTGATTGTTTTATATGTCATATTAGTGCATCTTATTAGATGATATGATTATGGATATATTTCTGACATGACTTGTTGATGATGGAGGCTGATGATAGCTTGTCGACCAAACTCACATGTAGAGTAGAGGAGTCATGCACGAATACCAAAGATGTTGAGGGAGAGGTGTGGACAACAACCCTGCCACAGCCTACTAGCACTCCCATTGTGGCTCGAACTGTAGGTTAACGAATACCTAGTTCGAGAGGACCCACGATACCGCGAGGGAAGACTGTTACAGTCACTAACGATGATTCTAAGGGGCGCGCAATAAGGCAGGGGCCTTATTCCTTAGAGGCCCTTAGTCTCCCACAAGATCACCTGGCGGAGTATTGACTCTAGGGGTTTTTGATGTCTACCAAGTCAGTCAAGAGGTGAGTGGAACCCTTGGAGCACATGGCACATCCTGAAGGGCTCGTCGCACAAGAAAAATGGAAATAGGTGAGTGGCACCCTTGGAGCACGTGGTGCTTCCTGAAGGGCATGTCTAGCAAGAAAAATGGAAAGAGGCGAGTGGCACCCTTGGAGCACGTGGTGCGTCCTGAAGGGCACGTCTAGCAAGAAAAATGGAAAGAGGCGAGTGGCACCCTTGGAGCACGTAGTGCATCCTGAAGGGCACGTCCCGTTGTTCATTAATATATTAATAAACCTAGATGGCCTTAGAACGAATAATGTTATAAGAAAAATTTTAAATATTTTCCCTAAAAAAATGTCGCCCAGCCTCGAAAATTAAAATCTAGGTCCAGGTGAAACTTGCGCTAAAAGAAAAATATGTTTGTAATAATAAAAATAAAAATAAAAAAATAAAAATGATAATAATCATTAATCATGTGTCGAGAAGGGGTGAGTAATTCTTTTAATTTATAAAAAATCTTTTGGGGGATAAAATAGAAAAGGGGGAAATATTTGTTTGTCACTTATACTAATTAAAATTTAATAATTAAAAAGGGAAAAGGGAAAAAGTTAATTTTATACACCTGGCAAATTGATTTTTAAATAAAAAGAAAAAGAAGGAAATCTAAAATAATTAGGAAACTAGGAAAAAGAGGGAAACATAAAAAGAAAGGGGAAACAAAAGGACAACACAGAAAGTCTAACTTAGTAAGGTATCTAGCATTTACGAAATTTCTATATTAAACTCAACTAGTAAATTAATAAGGGGGAAAGTCATTAAAACTTGTAAGGGAATATGGGGACACCTAGGAGCGATTCTAGGAATGATTTTAGGTGGGTGAGGGAAATAGGGGTATTTAATTAATTAATGAAATCAATTTATGGAGGAATGATGGGGATGGGTGACACATGTATGGGAAGGACTATTATGAATTAAATTATTAAACAACAAATTAAAAGGGATTTTGGGAAAGTAATGGACTTAAAAAATCTATATAAAGGAGGGTGGGGGAGGATGATGGATCTCTTCTATTATGCGTAATGTTACGCTACAGAAATTTATACTTGAATGATTTAGATTGTGGGAATTTGGATACCCAACTCGGTGAAGAGTGGTAGCTCAACCTTGCGAGGCGAGTTGAGAGCTAGCAGGTTCTTTGGTTAGTGTGTGTGGCCCCTTTTCAGCTTGGGAGGCTAAGGAGGAAGAAGAGTAACCCTAGCATTGGCTGGGAGGTATCGGTGAAGTCTCATAGGTCATCAAGAGGGAGTTGCACGGAGTGCACGAGACATCAACTCTAAGCAGACGACTTGGGATACGGTACACTTCCTTTGTTTTTGCATGGTAGATTGTTAGTATGATTTATGATTTAGTTATGTATGTTTAATTGGTTAAATAAAATGATTGTCTTAGAATTCTAGTTGATGACTGAATTTTCCCCAATAGCCTTTGGCTCAATGTTGATTGATTCCCATGGCCTTCGATCCCTTCCTGTCTTGACTGCCCTATGGTTTATTGATTTGTGTTGATTGTGATTTATTTTTTCCTTCATCCCTAGCTCATCAGTCCATGCATAAGCAGTCGACCACGAGCCTGATCTATGGTCGTCACTTCGGTGTTAATAGACCTATGGATCTAAACGCCCTCCTTTTTTATCCGTGGATGATGAGCGAAGGATGTTCCAGCCAGTCGTCTACCCATGTTTCTTGTTCCAGGTATTGTGTAGTCTTGCACCTAGAGGCGTTTAATTAACCCTGCAATTTTTTATTGATGGCGAAGTTTTCTTTAACTCTGCATTTTTATATCTTGCTGGACATTCCCTGCATTTTTAACTCTGCACTCTTCTTTTGAAGACGTTTGAGACTGCATTTCTCACCACTAGTTAAGACAGTGCTTTTTCCATTGCCAGACTGTATTCGTTGTTTGTTTAAGCCTGCTATTCGTTTGTTTGCCTGGCAATTGCCACTTCCTCGACTGCATTTCGTTGATTTGGGCTGAAATTTTTGTCCAGCGAATTTGTTTTTATTTATGGTCAATTGTTTAGATTGCCAGGTGCTCGACAAGCTAGCCGCTTTTCGTTTTATATAGCAGTGTATATTGATTAACATGAATTTTACTTCTGGGCATTTGATTGAATGTTCAACTCAACGAATTAAATTATTTGAATGTTTAATACTCTGCAATTTTCTTTTCTCTTTTCTAGGCGTTTTTACTTTGCAATTTCACTGCGATTACACTTAGCGTTGATACCCTGCCTCACCATGTTACCCAGTGAGTTACACCTCAATGGTTATTATCTTTTAAGTCAGGTAGCTTTTAAGACGATAGCAATTTAATATGGTTTAAGTATTGCAGTAATTTCGTTCCAGTTTTTATGTAAAGGATAGCAAGGACTTCTTTAGTCAATGAGTGTTCTTTTATTTGCAGACAAAGAATGAATTCCCTTCAGTTAGCGCCTCTTTTACTGACTACATTTCACCCTTTGTGTCTGCGATTTTAAATTATGTATGGTTCGAATTCAGACATGTCGACAATTGGTTTAAGTTCACATTTCCTTTATTGGGACTCCAGCTTTATTACTTCCTGGATTATATTTACCTCTGTGATTTGTGCCCATGAAATTGTTGTAATACCTTACCTCTATTGGCATATATGAAATTTCGGTGACACCATACCTCTGTTGTGACACTACGAATTTGTTTTGACACCATACCTCTGCTGTGAAACTCCAAATTTTCTATGACACCATACCTTTGTTGTGAAACTACAAATTTGTTGTGACACCTTTGCGATATGTACCCACCTTTGTTGTGACACCTCTGCAATATGTACCCACAAAATTGTTGTAACATTTACCAGCTGCGATTTGTAACCTTCACTTTTCTATGACACCTACCTCTGTGTTTTTTTTGGGCCACCCAAAACCCACCAGGGATCTCTGCAATCTTCCCTGTGAAAGTTGCATTACCTTCTCTGTGATTTTTCACCCTTTCGTTTTTAATTGACAGTCAGTGCATAAATTTGATTATAGATGCATTATATATTCAGTTGTATTTTATTTAGATTACCCAGTGACTTATCAATCCATGCATTTCGATTTATTTTGATCGCCAATGTGTAATTACACAGTAGTTTTAAAATAATGGTAATTTAAATTTACTTTACACAACCACTTCTTACCTTTTTTGATGCAGGAGCATTGCAAGCAGCCAACCAAGCGAGCATGAAGGTAGAAGACAGCTGGAAAGTGCAACACACATTTTACCTATTTTGGAAATGTTTTGAAGCATTAATATAATGGTTAAAGGGAAGCGTACTTGCGTATTGTAAATGGATCATGAGCGATTCACTCTCATCTAAAGGAGGTAGAGGAATTTATGCATAGTTAATGAAAGTAGGTAGATTTAAATTCCAGATTAGACATTTTTAGGAACAGGAGGGAAAACGACTATAGACACCCTCACCTTTGTATCATTGTATCAATCAGAATTAGATCATTAAGGACATTAGCATAGAGAAGAAGCAGAGAGTTGTAGAGAAGAACCCATGTACAAAAGTTTTGAATTAATATATGAAGCTTTGATTTAGACTCATGGTGTTATAATGCTTTCTGTGTATACATGTTGAATGCTATGTTTATGGTTGTTTTATTCTCTCTGTCATGCATTTGTTATTATGTTGTGTGTGAATGTATGTTTTCATGTTGGATGTTTGAAAAATGAGAGAGAGAGAGAATTAGTTTCAATTGTTTCTCTTCCTGAGTGAGAGAAGTTCCTGCAAGGAATGTAGTGGAAGTGTCTGCAAGGTGTGCATTGATAGGATTCAGAGTTTATCTCTGAAAGCTCAAGAGGGATACCGTTGTTCTCATTCCAGTAGAAGTGCAAGCCAAGCACAGAAGTAGTGCAAGGTGTGCGCAGGCAGGTCGAGACCTTAGAACTTATCAACTAAGGTTGAGATATTGAAGGATTGTTGTTGCCGAGAAAGTGCACAGAGTCGGGAGTTCAAGTATGATAAAGTATTTGGAGGATCGCCGCAAGGAGTGCGTGCATAAGACTCCTTGAAGACCTGAGTTGCGAAGAAATCTTAGAAGGGTTAGGGCCTTTGAATCATTCAAGAGAAAGAAGGAAGCCCAAGTTGTGTGCAAAAGTCACATCCCAGAGAAGGATCGCAGAGTCGATTTTGAACCAGAGGTTCTTGAGGAGGAAACTGAACGGTCAGAATTATCTGAGGAGAAATACCGAAATAGCGAGGATTGTAGGATCCAAGAAAGTTGCGGGGAAGTTAAGCGTTGGACAGATCCACCTTCAAAAGGTAGGATTTAATGTGGACCGTTGATTTTGATCATTGGACCGTTGATATCATTTCATCATTTCAGGGGTCATAAGTCCAAAGTGTGGAAGAAACCTTTGGTTGATTAAATCCCCGAAACGTGAAAAGAGTTTTCATGTATAAAGGTGAAGAGCGATGAGGTCAGAATTTTAGAACTTCGGAATTTGAGGTTTTGGAGGTCCTGAGGACGAGCGATCGGGACACAGGAGAGAGGAAAGTCCGAAATCAAAAATCGCGGCAGGACATTTTTTCGGCATTTCGGGAATCGACATTTCGGCATTTTCGTTGACAAGGAATAGAGCACTCCACATCAAAATCTCCGAGATCGCGAAACGCGAAGAAGTTGCAGAGGAGTGTTTTGGCATTTCGAGTTTTGGGACTCCGAGATTCGAGAGGTAGAGTTGCACATCATCGCAACTCCCGAAATCGCGAGAAGTAGGAAGCCAAAAAGGTAGGGTCCCAGGTACTTGTTGGAGGACACATGTGACGAAGGTCATAAGGTTGGTCAAACGTCGGGGAAAATTCTGAAAGATCATAAGGGGAGGAATTTCGAAAACTGGGAAATCATAAGGAAAGAGAGACGTGTGTTGGTCATCCACTCAAGTCCCAGAAATCCAAAATAAGTGGCAAGAAAAGTCGTGTGTTTGGTATTTCGGGTTTCGAAGGTCGAAGAGGGAAGGCGCTCGACAACAAGATTCGCGAACTCGCGAAATCCGGTATCCTGAAAGGAAAAGGGGAAAGTCCCAGTGTCAGTTGTATGTTGATCGTGGAGTTCATGCAAGTGCAAAGATCACGTGAGAATAACTCAGAAGGACCTGTGAAATACACTCAGTTGGGTGTGTAAGGAATTTTCGAGAGGAAATAAAAGAGCCAGTCAGACTCTAAGGGCCGAAATTGAAAGATCATGTGCGCACCTCGACCTGAGGGTTGGGGGTCTGTGTTAGTGTGGTTTTAGAGCGAGTAAGAGTTCTTTGTTTTCTGTAGTAGAGAAAAGATAAAATATTTTCATCCATGCCACCGAGAAGGAGAGAGAGGCTAATGCTTGATCCAACAGTGGAAAGGGAAATGCGTAAACTATGTGCTAGGCTTGATGCCATGGAGACAGCACAGAGGTGTATAGTCAATGTTGGGGATATCAGCGAGGATGAAAGTGAAAATGAAGCTAGAAACGATTGCAGCCGAAGATGCAGCAGATGAATGCCTATTCAGGACTGTTGTGAGGATAGGTGCCGGAGAGAAAATGGACATACCAATATATGAAGGAAACCTGGATGTAGAAGAAATTCTGGATTGGATTAGAGATTTGGATAAATATTTTGATTATGAGGATATTGAGGAAGACAAGAAGGTCAAACATGTTGTCACAAGACTTAAAGGACATGCAACATTATGGTGGGATGAACTACAGGTTGACAGACTGTAATGATCCCAAACCAAATTCTTTCTTGGAGTCACTAACTACTACTAATTTATTGAGTTATTAAGTGCATACAAGATTCATCAACACATGAAGATCACAATATATTCAAGATGTAGAAGCCAAGCAAAGATCTGACCTTTTTATTATGAGCAATGTAAGATCAATACAATAGATGGTCGATCTGGCATAAACCTCAGATGGTCGTACAAGCAATAGATATGAGCTACTACAAAATGCTCTCGAAAATACAAAATAAGCCTCCAAAGGTTGGATATACAATGAAGACTAAATCAAACAGATCTGAGCCACACTAATGCTCAACCTCCAAGTTAGAAAGTGCCCCGTCCTGCTAGAATGCTGAAGCCCTGAATAATTCTGCCCTGCTACCAAAAGTGTCCAATCATCCCGAGAAATATTCCAAATGATAGATCGGGCAACTGTAAGGAAAACCCAGATGTCCAAATCCCCAAATCCACTCTCAAACCCCATAGATCTGAATTCTTCACTGAATGGTGTGCCCCACTGGATGACTGAAACCCTAGTTGGTTCATCCCTGATGAAGGAGGTCTCCAAATGCTCTGAAACTCTCAAAGAATATAGATCAGGCTATGAGAACCCCGTGGGAGAAGTTTCAGGTTCAAGTCTCAAGCAGATCTCCCTAGATCTAAGTTTTACTGAATCACAGGATGTCCCCTATGGCTCCACGACGTCCCAATCTGCAGAAAAATATAGAATGATGATAACCCTCCAGAAAATCCCTCAAACTGGTGGTCCTTCCCCTGCAAACAAAACCCAACTGTCGGAATGGCCCTAGGCCCTCAAGATAAGCTGGATCGAACCTCCCTCAATAAACTAGCCCTGAGACTAGAATGGTGTGGAGGAGTCTTTCATCCCCGAGACCAAGCTGTGGAACAAGGTGAGTGGATATTTCACCACT
>JZKD02S2182111.1:375047-386850 GCA_000966675.3 Picea glauca
TAACTTTTAACTTCTTGACTTTTCCCCCCTTCAGTGTGAGACTATGACCTAGTGGGGGTGCCCAGGCCACTGAGTCTCCTCATTACCTCTCTAAGAGGTGGGGGACATTACACAGACGTTGCAAAGGAAAGAAGAAAATCAAAAGTTGGGATAGAATGGTTGTGAATATGAAAGCCAAATTCATACCCAAGGATTATCAAATTACTTTGTTTCAGAGAATGTAAAATTTGAGATAGAAGTTGATGTTAGTGAAAGAATACACTGAAGAGTTCTACAGGATAAACATCAAAGCAGGTCATCGGGAAAGTGATGATGAAAAGGTTTCCAGGTACATGAATGGTTTGTGATATGACATTCCGAATGAGATGAGAATGATGAGCCTTCAAAATGTGGAGGTTTCTTATCAGATGGCTCTGAAAGCTGAAGAGAAGCTGAGCCGAAAGAAAGGTCAAATAAGTCGAGGCAGAAGTCAAGACAGAGGCAAAACAATTTCCCAGGACAAGAATCAGAAACCTAAATAAGAGTGGAAGAAACCTCAAACTCAAACTGAGAGAGGTTGAAGCTCACACAGAGGACAGTATGCTGATAGAAATACTTTTCCTCGAACCAGAGGAAGAGGAAGAGGCAAAGGTGGAGAAATAAAATGCTTTACCTGTGGGAAAAATGGACACAAATCCTATGAATGTCCAGATAGAAAGAAATAAGGAGGTGAAACTCACATTGTCGAAGCACAAGGATGGAATGTTGAGGCAGAAGATGCTGAGGGTGGAAGATCCTTGATGATGAGAAAAGTTCTCTTAACGCCAGAGAAGGAGGCAGAGAACCCATCCCAAAGGAACAGAGTTTTTCGGATGGCTTGCAAGACCAAAGATAGGGTATGCAAAGTCATTGTGGACAGTGGTAGCATAGACAATCGCGTTTCTACAGAGATGGTAGAAAATCTAGAGCTGGAGACTATTGAACATCCAAGCCCATACAGAGTTTCGTGGCTACAAAAAGGACATCAGGTAAATGTCACTAAACAATGTTTAGTTGAATTTAAAATAGGAGGATACAAGGATGAAATATTATGTGATGTCATTCCCATGGATGTTTGTCATCTATTGTTGGGTAGACTGTGGAAATATGACAGGAATGTGATTCATGATGGGATAAAGAACACATACACCCTAGAGAAGAATGGGAGAACTCACATGTTGCTACCGATTAAGGATAAAGAAGTGAAACTAGAGGTGAGCAACACTATACTTCTCATGAGTGGGAAGGAACTTCTTAAAGAGGTTAAGAAGAAGGAAGATACACAATTCATCGTAGTCAGGAAGCCTAGAATTGTTTTAACCAATACAAGAGTGGATGATTTACCAGAGGAAATCCAGAAGTTGTTGGAAGAGCTTGTTGATATAGTAGTGGACAAATTGCCTTGTTCATTGCCACCGATCAGAAGTATAAGTCATCACATCGATCTTATACCTGGAGCTAGTTTACCAAACAAAGAAACATACAGATTGACGATGCAGGAGAATGAAGAGGTCAAGAGACAAGTCCAAGATTTAATGGAAAAAGGATTGGTTAGAGAGAGCTTGAGTCTGTGCGATGTTCCAACAGTGCTCAACCCAAAGAAAGATGGAGGTTGGAGGATGTGTATAGACTCGAGGGCAATAAACAAGATTACCATCAGATATAGGTTTCCTTTTCCAAGGATGGATGATTTGATGGATTGCTTGAGTGGAGCGAAATGTTTTTCAAAGATTGATTTGAAGAGCGGATATCATCAAATCTGAATGAGAGAAGGTGATGAATGGAAGACAACATTCAAGACAAATGAAGGGCTATATGAATGGTTTGTTATGCCATTTGGCTTAACAAATGTGCCCAACACTTTCATGATATTGATGAATGAAGTCCTGAAAGATTTTATTGGGAAGTTCGTCATTGTATATCTGGATGATATATTAATTTTCAACAAAACAGAAGCAAAGAATTTGAAGCATTTAGCTACAGTGATGAGGAGATTACATCAAGATAAGTTGTTGATAAATATGAAGAAATCAACATTTATGAGGACAAAACTCATTTATTTGGGTTTTGTTATCTCTGCAAATGAGCTGAAGATGGATCCGGAAAAGGTAGAGGCAATTAAAAATTGGCCATCACCGAAAAGTGTATTTGAGGTTCGAAGCTTCCATGGATTAGCTATTTTCTACAGGAAATTCATTCGAAATTTTAGTGGGATTAGTGCACCAATGATGGACACGGTGAAGAAAAGACATAAATATTTTCACTAGACAGAGGAAGCAGAGAAAAGTTTTAATCTCTTGAAAAGGAAGATTATTGAGCAACCAATTTTGGTGTTGCCAGATTTCAACAAGACGTTTCAGGTCAAATGTGACACAAGCAGATTTTCCATAGGAGTGGTCTTGAGCCAAGACGATAGACCAATTGCATACTTCAGTGATAAATTGAATGAAGCAAAGGTTAAGTACTGCACATATGACAAAGAATTTTATGCAATCATACAAGCACTGAAGAAATGGAGACATTATTTGGTTAATAAAGAGTTTGTTTTGTATAGTGATAATCATGCCTTACAACTCGTGACTCAATAGGAGAAGTTGAACCAAAGACATGTTAAATGGGATGAATACATGCAAAAATTTTCTTTTGTAATTAAACATATTTCTGGAACTACTAACAAAGTTGTTGATGCTTTGAGCAGGAAATGTTTGCTTATGCAGGAATTTAGAGTCAAAACTTTGGGTTTTGATAATCTCAAATAAATGTATAGAGATGATCCAGATTTTAAAGAGCCATATGAGGCATCCGAGAATCCAATTCTTAGGGACATAAGCCAGTGGTTCGAATATATGATCCAGGATGGATTATTATTCAGAAGCAATCAATTATGTATTCCAAAATGCTCCATGAGGGAGAATCTGTTGAAAGAAAAACATAGTGGAGGATTGGGCAGACATTTTGGCCATGACAAAATGTTCTCGAAATTAAATGGCTCATATTTTTGGCTAGGGATCAGGACCGATGTCAAAATATTTGTGGACAGATGTAGAATTTGTCAGTACACAAAGGGGAAAAGGCAGAACACAGGGTTATACTAGCCATTACCCATACCTGAAAGGCCATGGGATGCAGTGAGCATGGATTTTGTATTAGGGCTGCCAAGGAAACAAAGAGGATTTGATTCAATCTTTGTGGTGGTAGACAGATTTTCAAAGATGGCACATTTCATACCATGTCAGAAAATGAGCGTCGCAACTCATATTGCGAACCTGTTTTTCAAGGAAGTTGTTAGACTTCACGACTTACCAAGAAGTATAGTTTCAGATCGAAACACCAAGTTCATTGGACATTTCTGGAGGACTTTATGGAAGAATCTGGGGACAAATTTTTCATTTAGCTCAACTTATCATCCTCATATGGATGGGAAAAGAAAAGTTGTAAACAAAAGCTTGGGAGATTTTCTAAGGATCCTAGTGACTGAACACCATAGTCAGTGGGATCACATTCTGCCACAGGAGGAATTTTCTTACAATGATTCATTTAATAGAAGCATAGAGCATAGTCCATTCCAATTTGTGTATGGAATGCAACTAAGAGGATTTTCTGAATTGAAATATTCGGAACAAACTGAATTCAGGAGTGCTAGTGCAGAGGATTTTGCAGAAGCGATGAAGGAGCTTCATAACCAAGTCAAGGATCGTTTGCAGAATTTGAATCAAGAATACAAGCACAGAGCAGATCAACATAGGAGAGAACTTCAATTTGATGTCGACGATCTGATTCTTGCACATCTGAGGAAATAAAGGTTCCCAAGGGGAACATATAACAAACTGAAGATGAAGAAGATTGGACCATGCAAGATCGTGAAGAGATTTGGGGAAAACGCATATGAGATTGAATTACCCGATGGGATCGAAATTTCACCAATATTCAACATCTCAGATTTGTACCCTTGCAGATCTGAAGAAGTAGGAGGAGACAATGAATAGACAGAGGTTCAGTGGACTAAAAAAATTCTTGTAGTTGCAAAGCCACAGATGGAAAGTATAATTGATAAGAGGGTCAGCAGGAGGACCAAGAGGAAAGAGTATTTTGAATACTTGGTCAAATGGAAGGGACATCCAGTTGAAGATGCAAGTTGGGAGGATGAAGCAGAAATTCAAAATCATGGACAGACCATGCAAGAGCTCATGAACAGGAGTTCATGAAAATTTTCAAGTGAGACAGTATGATGTAGGAGCATCGCAAGAAGCCAGCCAAGCGAGCATGAAGGTAGAAGACAGTTGGAAAGTGAAACTCACATTTTACATGTTTTGGAAATGTTTTGAAGCATTAATATAATGGTTAAAGGGAAGTGTACTTGCGTATTGTAAACGGATCATGAGCAATTTGCTCTCATCTAAAGGAGGTAGAGGCATTTATGCATAGTTAATGAAAGTAGGTAGATTTAAATTATAGATTAGACAGTTTTAGGAACAGGAGGGAAAATGACTATAGACACCCTCACCTTTGTATCATTGTATCGATCAGAATTAGATCATTAAGGAAATTAGCATAGAGAAGAAGCAGAGAGTTGTAGAGAAGAACCAATGTACAAAAGTTCTGAATTAATATATGAATCTTTGATTCAGACTCAGGGTGTTATAATGCTTTTTGTGTATACATGTTGAATGCTATGCTTATGGTTGTTTTATTCTCTCTGTCATGCATTTTTTATTATGTTGTGTGTGAGTGTATTTTTTCATGTTGGATGTTTGAAAACTGAGAGAGAGAGAGAGAGAATGAGTTTCAATTGTTTCTCTTCCTGAGTGAGAGAAGTTCATGCAAGGAGTGCAGTGGAAGTGTCTGCAAGGTGTGCGTTGACAGGGTTCATAGTTTATCTCTGAAATCTCAGGAGGGATACCGTTGTTCTCATTCCAGTAGAAGTGCAAACCAAGCACAGAAGTTGTCCAAGGTGTGCACATGCAAGTTGAGACCTTAGAACTTATCAACTAAGGTTGAGAGATTGAAGGACTATTGTTGCCGAGAAAGTGCACAGAGTCAGGAGTTCAAGTACGTTAAAGTATTTGGAGGATCGTTGCAAGGAGTGCATGCAGAAGACTCCTTGAAGACCTGAGTTGCGAAGAAATCTCAGAAGGGTTAGGGCCTTTGAATCATTCAAGAGAAAGAAGGAAGCCCAAGTTGTGTGTAGAAGACACGTCCCAGAGAAGGATCGCAGAGTCGATTTTGAACCAGAGGTTCTTGTGGAGGAAACTGAACGGTCAGAATTCTCCGAGGAGAACTCCCGAAATAGTGAGGACCATAGGATCCAAGAAAGTTGCGGGGAAGTTAAGCATTGGACAGATCCACCTTCGAAAGGTAGGATTTAATGTGGACCATTGATTTCGATCATTGGACTGTCGAGATCATTTCGACATTTCGAGGGTCATAAGTCCGAAGTGTGGACGAAACCTTTGGTTGATCCAATCCTCGAAACATGAAAAGATTTTTCGTGTATAAAGGCGAAGAGTGACGAGGTCCGAATTTTGGAACTTCGGAATTCAGGGTTTCGAAGGTCCTGAGGACGAGTGATCGGGACATAGGAGGGAGGAAAGTGCGAAATACGAAATCAAGGCAGGACATTTTTTTGGAATTTCGGCATTTCCATTGACAAGCAGTAGAGCTCTCCACATCAGAAGATCCGAGATCACGAAATGCGAAGAAGTTGCGGAGGAGCGTTTCGACATTTCGGGTTTCGGGACTGGTAGAGTTGCACGTCATCGCAACTCCCTAAATCGTGAGAAGCGGGAAGCCGAAAAGGCAGGGCCCCAGGTACTTGTTGGAGGACACATGTGAAGAAGGTCATAGGGTTGGTCAAATGTCGAGGAAAATTATGAAAGATCATAAGGCGAGGAATTTCGGAAACTGGGAAATCATAAGGAAAGAGGGATGTGTGTTGGTTGTCCACTCAAGTCCCAGAAAGCCAAAATAAGTGGCAAGAAAATTCATGTGTTTGGTATTTCGAGTTTCAGAGGTCGAAGCGGTAAGGCGCTCGACAACAGGATTCATGAACTCGCAAAATCCGGTATCCCGAAAGGAAAAGGGGAAAGTCCCAATGTCAGTTGGATGTTGATCGTGGAGTTCATGCCAGTGCAAAGATCACATGAGCATAACTCAGAAGGACCTGTGAAATACACTCAGTTGGGTGTGTAAGGAATTTTCAAGAGGAAATAAAAGAGCCAGTTAGACTCTAAGGGCCGAAAATGAAAGATCCTATGCAGACCTCGACCTGAGGGTTGGGGGTCTGCGTCATTTTTAGAGAGCCAGATATTGTATTCTGTGTTGACAAAAATCGAATTAGTAATTTCTAGATGGCTAACTAAATGCTTCGACATTTTACCCTTGAGTTTTACTTTTACTTGACAACATTTCTAATTGGTAGTAGTGGTTGGGACAACTTCCCTCTATTTTATTTAGCAGTAATAATTGTGGTAGGAAATTGTCTAACAATGGAATCAAGTGCATTGAATGGCTCTAAATGACATTAAATAGGATCCGGCATATAGAATTTAAATCTCATTAGATGAATTGGACAGAAAAACTCATTGATTGTATATGGCATTAATTCTCATTGCATGTATAGTGACTTTTCTAGTAACATGTAGATGGAATTATTTGGCATTTATAGCTTGTAATGTACAACTTGTCTTGCCGTTAATGGGATATTCAATTATTAATTGCTGAGTTAGATTGTATTAATGATAGATTGAATTGTTATTTTTGTCTAAATTGTCATTTAGACTTGTGAATTAGATCGCACATGAGGTTTAGTTAGCCTTGCACATTTTGACTAGTACTCATCTACACTTGCTAATTTAGATATGAGATTAAGTTAATTCGATACATAGTTATTGTTAATTTGGTAAATTAGACTCTCTAATTTAAATTTCTATTGCATGTTAAGATAGGTTGTAAATCACTAACTAGTTGTATTTAGACTAGTTAATTTAGATATGTATTTAACGCTATATTAGACGGTAAATATTGACCAATTTATACTTGATTAAAGGGTTGGGTTGTTGAAGAAGTTGTGTTTTTTCTTGTGTCTTCCCTTGTTGTCATCCACTAGTGTCTCGTCGACATGTCGATTGGGGTTGGGCATGGTTGTCTTATCGATATTTGACCCCTAGCACGTCGCATTCATATAGAGTCCTTGGTCCAGATAGGATGTATTGTACCAAGCTTATTGATGCATCTATCACCTAGGGACAACATGATTCCTGATGAGGGGATCATGGTGCACCCTATTGGATAGGAGCGATCGAGAACTTGGTCAGAGTGGGTGCGTTCTATGTGAGTGTTGTCGAGCGTTGTAAGTTTCTTTAGGTGCATGGGTGGAATGCCTTCATGCATTTGGTTCGCGCGCCTTGAGGTTATAGTCTTGTTCATCCAGGCCATTGTTTCGGGAGGGAGATGTTGTCCCTTAGCTTGTAGGCATGTCTTGTTAGCATCGGGAGGGTAGCCATTCCTCCTTGTTGTTCTACACATGTTTTGCCCAGTTTCCCTTGTGCCAGTGCATGGATTCTTAGTTTCCTATTGCCTAGACTGCATGCTTGCGTTCGTCGTTAGTAGTGTAGTTAATTGTTGTCATCGTCACCCTATTCCATTTTAACTAAAAAAAAAAAAATCTCTTCCGCTTCACCCGTAGTCGTAACGATGGGGTCATTACATATGGTATCAAAGCGAGGTTCAACCTACAACTTGGGATCACTAAGGCTTTCATTGATATGATTTTCATTATAATGTTGCTAATTGAGTTGAATTCTATTCATGAAGGTAATCATGGTTAGAGGATGCCATGGAGGTAGACGACGGGGTGCTAGGGGAGGAGGCACGATGCCTCCAGTAGAATCCATGCCTGAGGGGTCTAACCCCTAGGGAGATGAATAGGTTGTCGGGCAGGAGCAGATAGTGATAGGTGATGTGGTTGGAATGATGAGGTATTTTCAGTGGATGTCTGAGGAACTGATCAATCGTTTGGACATGGATGAGGCCAGGGTGTTGGCACCCCCTAAGGGTCCACTGTGTGCTCTGGTCGATACTGGTAGCATTCACTGTGAACTCGAGAAGGTCAAATTTCCTGAGTTCTTTGGTGCCCTGGATGACGCATCCGTCGAGGCATGGTTGGAGAATATGGTGATGTGCTTTTCACTTCACAACTATACCTCCAACATGAAGGTCCACATGGCAGTCTTGCAAATGAAGGGGAGCACTCTTCTATGGTGGAAGACACTCCCACCAGAACTAAACATGGTCGTCGAAGATGTGTCATGGGAACTGTTCGAGGAATGGTTCTGAGAGAGGTACCTATTAGAGGAATTCATTGAGCTTCAACTCAACGAGTTCAATGCCTTATGATAGGGCGGTCGTATGGTGCCTAAGTACGAGGCCCATTTTATGGAGTTTCCTCGGTATGCGCCACATATTAATATAGAGAAACTTAAGGTCAACAGGTTTGTGTTCGACCTTAATGGAACCATACGTGGAAAGGTTAGGATTATGATGCCTCAAACCTTGCATGATTTCATCCAAAAGGCCCTCATAGCAGAGGAGGATATTATCAACGGGGGTCAGAGAAGGACTCTAGCGAGACTAGCAGAGCAGGTGTCATCGGGTGCGTAGTAGCATCAGACACCAGCCAGATATATGCCAGGATATCATGGCTTCCAGAGGGGATCCAATTTCACTACACCTCATCGACCAACACCTCAGCAATGGACACCTTATCGGGGACCATAACATCAGCAACAGCGTCGACCATAGAAGCAACAATTTAGGCATGTTTAATAGAACATACTAGGATTCTAGGCCGGTGGGTCATCATATTATACTTTGGGTACCGGGAGTACTGGATCGAAGAAGGGGTCTTGGACGTGTGGGGAGCCACACTACCAGCGTGACTGCCCTGTGGAGAGGACTATAGCATTTGGATCAGCCGGACCCACTACTGTGGGAGATATGGGCAAGGCTCATCTGATTCATGTAGCGATGAATAACCGCTAGGTAGAGCACTAGTTGACTGTGCTCAAGACGTCAGGAACCATCGTTGACCAGACCCTTAGTATTTTGATAGACCCTGGTGCTATCGAGAGTTTCATTTATGGTGCAACGCTAAAAAGAATTAATATAAAGGCAGTCGAACAGGACGAGTTTAGATTCGTAGAGATGGCTTCGGGAGCAAAAAAGAAGGTTGGAGGAAAGGTTACGGGTTGTACCCTTAACTTGGGAGAGTTTGTCACCAGGGCCAACCTCTACGTCACAATCTTAGGATCTTATGACGTCGTGATTGGTATGGATTGGTTGGAATCACATGAGGTGATACTCAACTGTAAGATGAAACGGTTGAGATTGGTCGATGAGGAAGGACAAAGACACATGATTGTAGGACATAACTAGGGATTTTCCCTCAGGTTCATCTCTTCCTTACAGCTATGGAAGAGCATGCGCAAGGGATGTAATCTTTATGCGATCGTTACCTTAAATGTGAAGGGAGTAGTGGAAGGTCTAGAACACCTTCCTATGGTGAGAGAATTTATGGACTTCTTCCCAGAGGATTTACCTAGGATTCCACTGGAGAGGGAATTGGAGTTTACTATAGACCTAAAACTGGGGACTGAACCGATTGCTAGAAAACCTTATCAGATGTCGACCTCAAAGTTACAAGAGTTGAGAATGAAAATGAAGGAATTGTTTGACCTGGGACTGATATGTCCAAGTGTGTCACTGTGGGGCGCACCTGTTATTTTCATATGAAATAAATATGGGTCGTGGAGGCTCTGCATTGACTACCATCAATTGAACAAGGAAATGATCAAGAATCAATATTTGTTGCCGAGGATAGATGATCTGTTTGATCACATGAAGGGTACGACGATGTTCTCAAAGATCGATTTTTGATCAGGTTATCACAAGTTACAGATCAAGGAGGATGATGTCCCTAAGACCTCCTTTAAGACGAGGTTTGGACATTACAAGTTTACTGTTTTACCGTTTGGACTGACAAACACCCCATGGGTATTTATGAGTTTGATGAACGGGGTGTTCGACGAGTACTTGGACAAGTTTGTCCAAGTATTCATTGATGATATTTTGATTTACTCTCAGACGAAAAAGGAGCATGACAAGCACTTGTGCTTGGTACTATAGTGTATGTGAGAGCACAAATTGTATGGGAAGTTGTCCAAATACTCATTTTATCAATTGAAGATTCACTACTTAGGGCATGTCATCTCCGACAAAGGTATCGTCGTGGATCCAACAAAGGTCGAGGCTATTATGGAATAGCCTATGCCGACGAATATCCCAGAAGTGTGTAGCTTCATGGGTTTAGTAGGATACTATCGACGGTTCATTGAGGGATTTTCGAAGATAGAAAGTCCGATCACGGAATTGAAAAAGAAGAATAAGAAGTTTGTTTGAATTGAGAAATGCGCAGAAGCTTTTCGAAGGCTCAATTAGTTGTTGACAATGGCACTAATACTAAAGGTCCCTAACATGGACAAAAACTTCTTGATATGCACTGACACATCCAAGGAAGGCTTAGGCAGAGTCTTGATGCAATATGGTCGAGTGATTTCTTACATATCGAGGAAACTCAGAAGGCATGAGGAGAACTACACGACGCACGATTTGGAATAGTTAGCCATCGTTTATGCCTTGAAGGTTTGGAGACACTACCTTGTTGGACGAAAATTTGAACTAAAGATGAACCACTGTGGACTACAACACATCTTTACGCAAAGTGACCTGAATGTGCGACAATGGCGTTGGATGAAATTTCTTAGCAAGTACGAGTTCGAGATTAATTACATAAAAGGAATAGTGAACCGAGTGGCAGATGCATTGAGTTGGAGACCACACATCTTTTCAGTGTTGCCTCTTCAGACAAATATACGTGAAAATATTCTAACTTTACAGCATGATGATGACTGGTACAAAGAGATCGAGGGTTTTATCAGACAACACACAATGATGGTACCAAGATTTGAAGGATTTACGTTTGACGACGATGGATTATTGAGGTTTAAAAATTGGATTTACGTACCACTGAACGACAAGTTGAGGAGCTTGATCCTAAGCGAGGCTCATAGAGAAGTATACATGGCTCTCCCGGGAGTCACGAAGAAGAGGGCAGACCTTAAACCCTTATTCTTCTGGAAGGGAATGACGGTAGACATAGTCAACTATGTGGCCAGATGTCTAGAATGTGAGTAGGTAAAGGCTGAACATAGACACCCAACATGATTAATACAACCACATGCTATTCCATAATCAAAATGGGAGGTTATTTCAATGGATTTTATTGTTGGATTGCCACTGACGGAAAGGAGACATGACTTGATTTTCGTAGAAGTAGACACTCTGATGAAGAGTGCTCACTTTATTCTTGTGTGTACGATGTATCAGGCACCTGAAAAAGCTAGATTTTTCATCAGTGAGATTGTGAGGCTGCATGGCGTGCCTAGGATGACTATATCTGATCGGGAATCGATGTTTACTGGATGATTTTGGACTAGTTTCCAAGAGGCCTTGTGAACCCAACTTAACTTCAGTACTACGTATCAACCAGAGAATGACGAGAAGACTGAGCGAATGAACCAAACCTTGGAGGACATGTTGCGCATGTGTTGGATTACTGAGAGGGGGGTGAATCAGTAATAACGTAATTATAATCCTTTTTCTTCAAATGTTATATCAATATAGAATTATTATCCAATAATGAGCAGTAATAAATAAACAATCACACACA